>APFE030226477.1:80137-107615 GCA_000404065.3 Pinus taeda | reverse complement strand
CGAAGCTACCTATGGTTTTCGATCCATGGTTTTGGACGTGATGGTTTTCGGTCCATGGTGTTGGATGCTATGGCATGTATAAATATGTATCGTAACATTGAAAGGAACATAATGAAAAATCAAGGTGGTAGTCCCGGTTTTGGGATCGAGTGGGAAATCTCTGTGTATATGTGTTTTATGTGTTATGCTCTCGCATTTTTTTTTTTCCTGTGATTTAGAATTCATATGCAGGTAATTTTTGTACGGGGTTAAAACCTACAGTCCGATGGTCAGGGAAGGTTAACTTTACCTTCGGACTTTGGTTTTTCCTTCACTATTTTCAGTCCTATTTAGGAGTTTTTCTGTCTATGGTCAGCATATCTCTGTGAAAAGACCTTTCTCTTGCATTATTCCTCCTCTATTATGCAAAGAACTGTAAGTGTTTTTATGTATCGTGTGCCATTTTCAGTTCTCTTTTGCAAAGAAGTAGCATAGTCGAACTATCGTTTCTTGATCTGAAAGTGTCGTAGCTGTCATTTTCAGTCATAGAAGACAATCCCATTGTCCTTGATAGTCAATTATATAGTTACTCTTATATATGGTTTGAATTAGTAGTCTTTAAAGTGTCGAAAAGCAATTTTCATTTCGAAATCGCAAAGTGTCTCTCTTACCTTCACTTCATTTTGAAAAAAAAATTGTTGAGTATTGTCGGTTTCAGAATAATTCAGATTTGCACTTAGCTTTCTTATCATCATTCATACATTAAGAAGGCTGAAAACAAATACATGCATGTGCATTTGCATTTAGACTGCTTGGTTTGATTTGGGACAGTGCATTTACTGTGTGCTCTGTGCTCTTTGTTGAAAGATTCTCAACTTTTTTTCCTTAGTAGCTAGGATTTTCATTGCCGAAAGAAGATTAAACATTTGTTTACCATCTTAGACTCCATTTTAGGAATTGTATAAACATCATGTGGTGAACCTGAAAAGCAAATTTTTAAGCAAGATTAACTTAAAATAAATTTAATGAATCTAACAACGCTTTGGAACCTAACGCACAACATCTAGAAGTCTAGGCTAGAGACGTATTTTGGCGTCGTAAAACCTGGTAACTGTTGTTTTCATTGTTGGTTGGGTGATTCCTCCACTCTGAGACGACAAGTGCCAGTACGGACTTGTGCTCCCATGTACCGTCGAGTATATATTGGGAGACCACAATACACTTCATCCTTTATCCTTAGGAAGCCATGTCTGTTGCGCTATCAATTGCAATGCACTAAACACAACATTCGGGAAGATTGACTATCGTACGATAAAAAGTATTCTTCAGTTTTGCAATTGGTTTGGTAATACCCTCTACCTAGATATCCAGAGAACTCTATTTTGCTCCTTTTCAGACTCAAATGAAAAGGTCCATTTGAGCACTTGTCACTTCAGGCTCACTAAAAATCGAAGGCGACTACAGTCATCTTTTGTTTTTTCTTGACTCTTTAAAATTGAAAAAATAAATTGTGTCAAAGCGTTTAAAATTTATTTAAATCGGAATAACATCCCAAATTCCCTCATTGGTCTTTAGGTTGAGAAAAATAGGAGTCTAACAACCAAGGATTTCCCCTTAGAGGAAATCCTAGTCCTTTCTCCTCTTGGGGAGATGTTGGTGCACCCCATATGGCCACATTGTCACTTCTAGGATTGACGGTTGGTTTTCCTGTATGGATCTTCTCTACCTCTGTAGTTCAAAATCTCGTAATTCCTGAAAAATCCAGTCAGAAACTAGATGATGCTAGACTTTCCTCCCAACCTTCTACCTCGTCTGTTTCTCCCTCTCCTCCTTCCTCCTCGCTTGATAAAGTTGGTAAAGCTAAAGATCAAGTAACTGAGAAGAATAAGAAGTAGAAAGAGAAAAAAGAAAAGAAGAAGAAGGAACCAAAATCAAAAGGGGGCAAGCAGACTTCGTCTAGCGAAAATCCTCACACTGTGCCATCTAAACCTAAATCTCCATGTGTCATTTGCAATGGAGACCACTGTCACCAAGATTGTCCCTGCATCCCTCATATCTTAAGGGACTGGTCTTGTCGTTTGCACAATCCAGTGTTGTCAAACTCTGATGATCATGTTGAATGCACACCATCAACCAGTGAAAGTGAAGTATCTTGACAGAAAAGGAATCCCAGATTTCCTTGTAAATTGTGTGAAGGAAATCACGACGTCCACCGTTGTCCCTTCCTTGATGAAGTTAAAAGAGTTTAGATGACTGCCCTGCTTCACCGCTACGGCTCCCTCCTGGATATAAAAAACTCTTGCCAAGTCCACCACTGGTTGAAAATTCGGTTGGCCTGCCATTGTGGTTGGCTGAAGCGTCTATCATTGAAAATGAACCCTCTGAATCCATACCAGACGAAATTCAAAAGGTTGACGTGGTAGTTGACCCAGTCTTGCCTTCAGAGTGTTCATCTTCGAATGATACCATCAATGAAGATAAAGAGAATGACACCGTTCAAATTATTTTTGTAAACACAAAATCTGATGAACTTGGGGGCAGTCTACCCATTCCTTTATCGCAGGAAGGAAGTTCATTAGAGTCATATCCAGTCTTCTATTTGGTCCCACCTCCAAGCAACCTAGTTGTTTCCTTCGACTGGAATCTACTATGCAGACCCCCTTTACCAGCTAGTGTAACATTCTCAATCATTGTACAAGCTTACATAATGGTCATGGCTAGTACTATCATCAATGAAGAGGCTTCTGTGAGTATCCTTTCCTCAACTGCTTGGAAAGCGCTTGGCTCGCCATCACTTTTGCCTGAAATGAGAAATCTGACAGGCTTTGACAAAGGAACCAGTCGACCATTAGGGATCCTTCCAAATGTGCCCATTACTTTGAGAAGGAAAACTATTCACATGAACATGATGGTAGTTCAAGGACCCTTGGATTATAATCTACTCCTTCGACGCGACTATATTTATTGCATGGGAGTTGTCATCTCCTCACTCTTTAGAGTAATGTGTTTTCTGAACGAAGGCAGAATGGTCAAGCTCGTAGAACAAATGCTATTCCCTGGTTCACTCGCCGCAAATAGTCAAATGCCATCCCGAAATGGTATTTTCACGCAAGGAATGTCTCATCAATCTCCAGTTCGTCCACCTGATGAGCGCGAGTGATTCGGGAGGGTATGACTAAAACCCAGGGGGCATGCACCCTAGTCTGCTTCAGTAGAAAAGCTCTGGGTATAGGGTAGGTTTCGGTGAAGGATATATCACTAGTCTAATACTCGTCCGTATAGGAAAATGGGATTAGACCAGATAAGATACCTCCGTTAGAAGGTAGGCCTTTCCTAATAGAACAAAATTTTTGTCTACAAATTGAAGGGTAACCTGGAAATGGTAGGCCCTTCCCGATAGAACAAACATTTTGTCTGCAAATTGAAGGGTAACCTGGAAACTCTACTATGCTATACCTAGGGGCATGCAAACCTTTCCGCATGCAAGCGAAGAGCGACCATTTATTTTTTAAATTTGTAGGACCTCTAACCCTTTAAATCCATACGGCTGGTCGTTTCCTAGCTTGCATAAAGAAAGGATCTAGGTAAAAGCTTACAAAAGGTGCAAGCCCCATAAAAAATGGCATCTTGAATGAGACATCCTTATTATATGACTGGCGAGCAGTGTTACTGCAGGGTTCAAGCTCATTTAAAAATAAACCCGCCATGAGAAGTTTTGAACGCATAGTTCAAGCTCTTTAAAAAATAAACATAAGCCATGAGCAAATGTTTCCCCCAAAGTTCAAGCTCATTAAAAAATGAACTGGTAAATAACCATTTTGAATGCCTTATCATCAGCTTCTGAGCCTTTGTCGTGTTCTCATCATCACCTCCACTCTGTTTTTGCCGATCATTCACCTCCATTTGACTGTTTACCCTGTCAAGGAACATCTACGAAAAGTGATTCTATTAGCCATCCTTATGACACTGCCATGATTGGAAAATTCCAAACCTTACCTGGAATTAGCTGCTACCCGAAATCATCACTCGTTCCTCAAAAATGAGTCTCCTTTAAGCTCTTTTCAACTGACTCGTAAAATATGAAAAGATTGTCGAGCGATTAGCCTCTCTGGCTCGTTAAAGTCATGGGAAGTGCTATCCCTCCTCTAGATTTTAATCATTTTGGACTTGAGGGATTATTACACAAAACGATAGAGCACTTGTCTTGTTCGGCTCGTTAAAACTATCATAAATTCATCCCTTTCGTATTATTTTACACTTTTTCAGACTTAGGGGATTATATGACAAAAAAAAATATTTGGATTTTCCTTTTCGTCCCTTTCAGACTCTCTAAAATTGAAAAGGACCGAGTTATCTTTGTCGTTAAACTCGTTAAAACCAAATAGCGACAAACTCGTCAAAATGGACGAGAACGAGTTTCACTGTCCCTAGGCTCGCTAAAATATAGTGACAGGTTTACCCAAAGGGTGGATTATAGGACAAGCATATGTTATCCTCCTGAAGATTGACAAAAATAAAGAGGTACTGTCAGCAATGACTGGGGAAATTGGGAAGAAAACTTGAAAAAGCTTTATTTGTAGCAAGTCGCTCTTGAACATGACACTTTCTTTCTGCATCCAAGCCGGGTTGGGTTGTTCCGTTCACTGGTCATATCACCATTGGTTCGTCAGACCATCCATCTTTGGGGTTAGCACTACCAATCCATCGTCAGTGTCGCCAATATGTTCAAGAGAAGTCATTCAGACAATTCACATGTGTCTCACCCACTGCAATACATTTACGCTCCATTCTTTCATGATTGCCACCTTGAACATTATATCATCAGATTGTTTTCACCTCCAAAATCATTTGCTTCGTTCCATGTTGTAGATGTGGGATTCATTAAGGCCCTCCTACGACAGGTCACTTCTTGTCGACGTCAGCTCATTATCCAATAAGTCGACCTAGGAACAACCCTTTCAGTACTTTGAAGCTTGCATGCCTCAATGGCACATTTCTCACTTTCAGCAACAGGATTACATTAATGGCCTTTGACCGAGAGATTTTGCGTGGTGTCTGACACCAAGTCCTTTTTCACACCACGCGAATTGTACTGTAGTACCTTGAGGTTCATTGTTATTATTGGTGATTCCTCTCGTGCTTGTTAACAACTTACATCATTGGCTGGTAATCAGGCGATGTCTTTCCAATTTTTGACTCCAGAAAGTTTTCCACATGGATCGACTAGTAATCTGAGTGAAGATTGAACGAGTTTTGAAGACCTCGGATCTAGTTTCATCCATTCAGGCTGCGATATATTCAGGAATATAAAGACATCAAATTTACATCATTGCCGAACAGATGATCATCCAAATCAAAGGATGATGAGTCCGAATCATCAGTCTGCCACACAGACGATTATCTATCCTATGTACATGAAAATGAATTTATAAAGCTGAGCATAGGAACGCCCGCCTCAGCTAGATCATGAAAAAATGTTGTCAAGATAATGTATTGTATTGTATCTTATTACAAGTCACCTCCCAGCTCGTAAAAACTTCGGATCCTCATGGTAAAGCATTTCTCCCGACATCAAAAGATTAATGACCTCATGCTTTAGGGGGAAAATGTTATAGACATTTTTGGGAACTTCAACCCCAATCATAAATGTCCATAAACTGATGGCTTTTATGTCCCTAAAAGTGTTGCTTCACTGCCTAAAGGAACAAGGTCAACTGATTACATCATCTCCCAAAAGTTCTCCACCAAAAACTACTCAAAAATGGTCAAAACTGGACCATACTGAATACCTAGTGGAGAGGGTGCGATGCACATCACCTTCCCAGTGTAAAGGGTGTGATGCATACTAAATGGCTCCTCTGTAGGGTGTGATGGTCGGGAATGGACAAATGGCAGGGACAATTTGCGAGGTGGAAGATCATGGAATCTTCCAGAAGCTTCTCCTCTGACACTTGCCTCTCAATTTTCGACCAGGGATGAGTAAGAGATCATAATTCTCCAAGTGGAATAAAGAACTATCAGAGAGAGGAAACTAATCAAGACACCAGAAGATCACTCACCCTCTACAATCATCTATATGTAGATCCCCCATCACAGAGATCCAGAGGCTAGAATTTTGTATCTTGTAGAGAAGTGTTGTTGGTTTTCTGGAGAAACTTCATAGTGTTGGGTAATCTAAGCTTTAATTGAGGTGAATAAGGTCTTTCTTGCTAGAGGATGATGCTGGGTTAGAAAATATGGTTGCAATCATCTTGCTATTCTTGATCTTAATAAAGCTATTCAAGTTTTCCTCCATATTCTTGTATGTTTGCTTATATATGCATTTGTATGGTTAACACATATCTGGTCTTGTGTTATTTATGAATATAGATCTTTGTTCTTCGATAGTAGTATCTTGATTTTATTCCATAGGTGCTCTTTGAAGCTGAGCAGATGAAGAAGAAGCAACAAAGATCTATCAAGAAGGAGAGGAATCAAACAAGGAAATCAAGCGCAAGACTAAGGTTGGTCTTCTTTGTTCCACTCTTATATATTTTCATAAAGGAAAGCGAAAGTATACATTACTTGTTTGTTTCTAAGATAGCCACCAATCTTAGTGGGAATAGAAGATCTCAGTGGACACTATTCTCGGTAACAATATACCTCTCAGACAACAACGTGATTTGGTCACACTTGTCCCTATACGGAAGCCACATGTGAGACCAATCTGTAGCAAAATATCCGTCTATTTTACTGGACCAATCCCTGCTGAGTAGTAGACCATATGCATCTGGTATGTCCACTACCTCTATTTTGATGTATCGATAGACTCAACCATCATGAGATAGTCGGATGATCACAAGTTGCAGTTCACCAATGGCTGGTATTGATGTTCAACCATGTTGGATGATTTGCGCGGATGTCTTGCTCCATGATGCATTGATCTTTTTCACAATGGGGAGAGAAACATTGCAGTTGAAAATTTCAAAAAAATAGCAGGAATAGAGGGAAAAATGAGTTTGCTTCTTCCATCTAGAGTGTATTCAGTAGACTGGAAAGTGATCCGGGAGGTATGCTTGCTCCCTTGTTGCTAGAGGTTGCGCTGTTTGTTACTGTCTGTCCCAATCTGTGCAACAAGATATCTCGCTAACGCTGGATCTTAGCTAACTTGAAAAAAAATGATTTTTGCTTGAGGTTTCTTCAGCTCATAAACAATGTTATAGTCCAAAGGTGGTGGATTTACCATGGTTTCTGCGATAGAACAATGTTTCGTGTTTTCTGACAGAGTGTTTTGCAGCTTGCCTCTCATGGATTTACTCTTATCTACCACTATCATTTTGGACTTGTTTTATTCTTTTTTCTTTCAGATGGCCAGTGGGTAGGCCTTTCTCATCAACACTCTCATCTTCTCTAGCATTTCTCCAAGTGTGGGGGCACCCCTTTACTCCTAAGTTTGTAACGGTTAGTTTTCTGTTGCGAACTTGCCAGTGATGGGACAGATGTAGGGAAGGTGTTGATATGGAATCTCCTGTTCAATGTCATGTGGTGAGGAGTAACCAACTTCAAAGTTGCATGTAGATGAGAGGGAGTGCAAGTTACTTCCTTGACCATATGGCTGATGAATTAATGTGAGAGGATGTTTAGCCATATACAACTTGCTTCCCTCCTTTTAGCACCAAAAATATTGACAGTACTAGACCCGCCAACATTCATGGGATCAACTCAATATGAAGTCCGAACTAGACCTCACACTGTTTGGTGTGGGAGTGCCATCTAGTATGATGGCCTAGTTTCCATTGTCTTAAGGATTTGCCTCAACTCTTGCTTGTCTGTTATGAAACTAGCTCATAAAAAGATTGAAAAGATAGATCAACGCCTTAGAATTCAGCCTCTTTGAGGGGGAAACCTCTTTTACATTACATAAATGAACAATTCTTGGATGATACAAATGAGAAACCTCCTTTCTATATATAGGAGTCTAAGGAATCACAATATAACTGAACCGACCTAACAATAATAATATAAAGCCACAAAAATAACAATAGAGGGATTCTATGGGGCATAGTAATAACAATATGGGGATAATAGGGGCACAACAATATTAATAAGGGATACAACTACAATAGTAATTGGGTAATCACTAGTATTATAGGAACCTAACATGCCCCTCTCCTTCAAAAAATTGTTGTCCTCAATGCTTGAGTAGTTATGGATGCTTCTGTATAAAATTCTCATCCTCCCATCTATAATCTTTAGCAGATAAGTTCTTCCACTTGATGAGATACTCTGAAATTGATCGATTTTGTAGTTGTCAAGTTATTGTCTCTATGACTGCTTCCGACTCCAATATAATTTTTCCTTCCTTGTCAAGTTCTGGCAATATTGTTTGAACTAGGAGCTTGTCACCTATAACCTTCTTTAAACAGTAAACATGGAAAACTAGGTGCACTCGAGAAGCTACAGGAAGCTCCAATTTGTATGCCATAGTACCAATCTTTTGCAACACCTTGTACGGACCATAATAATTTGGTGATCATTTATTATCCTTCTTAACTTGCTTCATGGACATTTGTTTATATGATTGTAGCCGTAGGAATACCTAATCACCTACATCAAAACTTCTTTCGCTGCGATGTTGATCTGCCTATTGTTTCATTCTATTCTATGCCAACACGAGGTTATGCTTTAAGTGTTGGAGGACTTGTTGTTGATGTTCGATGTGATGTTCCACTACTTGAACCTTAGAATTTTCTCCTAAATATGATGTGATGGATGGTGGTTGATATCCGTAAACTACCATAAATGGGGTCATTTTTGTTGTTGTATGGAAGGATGTGTTACACGACCATTCAGCGAGAGGCAACCATTTGACCCATTGTGTCTGTTTATCAGAGACAAAGCATCAAAGATATGCTTCCAAACATTTGTTTACTATCTCAGTTTCCCCATCAGATTGAGGATGATAAGATGAGCTATGAGCTAACTGAGTACCAAGACAAGAAAATAATTCTATCAAAAAATTTCCAGTGAAGATGGGATCTCTGTCACTTACAATAATCTTTTGATTTCCATGTATGTTTTGAATTGTTTCCATAAATGCAGTAGAAACTGTACTGGCTTTAAATGGATGTGATAATGCACAAAAGTATGCATACTTGGTAACTCTGTCAACTACCACCATGATGAAATTCTTTCCCTTAGACTTGGGTAAACCTGTGATAAAATCCATTGAAACCTCCTCCCAACGTTGGCTTGGAATGGATAAAGGTTGTAATAGACCTGGGGTCTTAATTGTTTCAACTTTATTTTGTTGGAAAACCAAACATTCTGCCACAAACTTTGAATATCTGATTTAAGGTCATCCCAAAAAAAATCCTTCTTAACCCTATGGTAAGTTTTTAAAAATCCTGAGTGCCCTCCTAAGGGAGAAGTGCGCAATTCCATAAGAATCTTTTGTTTGATTTGGGAATTCTTACAGAGGTATAAGTGATTGTTGTACCATAATGAATCATTTTTCCAGCTAAATGTATTAGATGTACTCAAATCTTGTTTTAACTTTCAAAATAAGTGCCCACACATATACATCATTCTTCCATTCCTCTCTTGCTTTGTTTATCCGATCTGGTTGGATAATATAAATGGCGCACAACAATGCTTGCACATCCTCATCCTTTCTTGAGAGTGCATTTTCCACCACATTTTTCTTCCGTTTCTTGTAGATGATTTCAAATTCACAACCCAACATCTTTGTGACCCACTTTTGTTGCTCTTTAGAAGATAATCTTTGTTATAAAAAGTATTTAAGGCTATCATGATCCATTTTTACCTTGAAGTGTCTTCCAATTAGGTAGGGTCGCGATTTATTAAGTGCATGTAGTATTGCCAACATTTCCTTCTCACAAATAGCTTTGTGTAAAAACTTTCCCTTGATTGGATGAATTTCAAAAGAAATGGGTCTTACGTCTTGCATTAAAACAACACCAATTCCATTTCTTGAAGCATCACATTTCACAATAAAGGTTTTTGTGATGTTTGGTCTAGTTAAGACTAGTGCTTGGCACATTGCCTCTTCAAGATGTTCGAAGGCCTTTATTGCTTCTGGAGTCCATGAAAATGCATCTTTCTTCAACAATGTTGTTAGAGGTGCTACTATTCTCCCATAATTCTTAACAAACTTGTAATAATAACCTGTCAACCCAAGAAATCCTCACAGATGCTTTATGGATGTGGGGATTTTCCATTCCTTAATGGCTCTAATTTTGCTAGGGTCTACCTTAATTCCTTCATGAGATACAATATGACCTAGATATTCCACCTCTTGTACTTCAAACAAACATTTGGATCTTTTGCATATAACTGTTTCTCCTCCAATAGTTGTAGCACCCTATCAACATGTTCAACATGATCCTTCCAAGACTTGTTGTAGATTAGTATATCATCAAAAAATACTAACACAAATTTTCTAAGGAAGGGTTTTAAAATGGAATTCATCAACCTTGAAATGTAGAAGGTGCATTGGTGAGGCCCAAAGGCATGACCAAAGATTCATAATGACCCTCATGAGTTCTAAATGCTATTTTTAGAATGTCTTCAATCTTCATTTTGATTTGATGATATCCTAAACAAAGATCCAACTTGGTGAAGTAAATTGATCCATGCAATTCATCCAGTAATTCGTCAATGACAGGAATGGGAAACTTATCTTTAATAGTGAGCTTGTTCAGCTCCCTATAATCTGGACACATGCACCATGATCCATCCTTCTTTTTCACCAATACTATTGGAGCAGAGAAATAACTTTGACTAGGTTGAATTATACTAGCCTCTAGCATTTCTACAACCATACGTTCAATTTCAATCTTTTCGGCATAGGGATATCTGTATGGTCTAATGTTTGGAGGAACACTTCCTGGAATCAAATGAATAGCATGATCATGATCACAAATAGGTGGGAGACCTTTGGGAGTCTCGAATACCTTGGAATGATTTCCCAAGACGTTTTGGGGATCTGGAGAAATACATGATTCGGATGTGGAAACATCTAGCGAACATAATTGTGTAATTACACCTCTTTGTTCCTTTTTTAGAAGCTTTGTCATACCGTTAGAGCTGATTATCTTTACCAGTTTCCATTAAAGACCCCTTAATTCAACTTCCTTTCCTTCTCAATAAAATTTCATGAAAAGTTCTCGAAAATTAAAAGATATTGTACACAAGGATTGCAACCATTAGACTCCCAGTACAATGTCAGCACCTCCCATTGGAATGGAAAGCATTGGACTAGTCAATACATATTCTCCCATGGATAGCTTCATATTATGGAAATTTCTAGAGAAATTTATCGTTCCTCCATTTGCAACCATCACTTGACACTCTGGTGTTGGATATAGGAAGCAATTCAATTCTTTTGCTACCTTACAATGAATAAAATTATGGGTACTTCCTGAATCAATCAACACTATTACCTTTTTCTTCTTGATTTGTCCTTCTATCTTGGTGGTTTGAGGAGTGGTACTTCCAGCCAATGCATTACGAGATATGGTCAGATTCATTTCTTGTTTATCTAGGCTTTGTTCCTGTAGTATATCCTCTTCTTTTGACCTTTCTTGCTCCTTTTCTTCTTCTTGTTCACAATCTATGTAGAATAATTTCTTCTCAGCACAATTATGACCTTTAGTGTATTTGCTATCACAATTGTAACAAATCTCTTTTGCTCTTTTTTCTTCCAATTTTTGTGGTCTCGAACATATAGGTTGTGGAAGACTAAGGGCAACAATGCTTCCATCTTTATAGTTGTGAGTGGTATGCTTCTTGGTTTCCATAATTTTGCTTTCCATTTTTCTTGCTAACCTGAATGCCTTGTCTAATGAATCAGGTTCCCAAAGGCAAACATCATGTTGGACATTATCCTTTAAATTACCTATGAACACATCAATCCTATGCTCCTCTGGAATTTTTTTTACACTTATTTTCAATTTTAGGAACTCCTCAATGTGCTCCATTATTGAACCCTTTTGTTTGAGACTCATCATTTGGCTAAAAAACGTGTTTCTTTTTGTATCCTCATAATGTGCTGTCAATTCCTCCGTAAAAATTACCCAAGTGATAATTTGTTTACAAGAGCAAAGCCATTGATACCATACAAACTAATTTGGTTCCAAATATAAATTTGCAATACATACCTTTTCTGTGTTTTGCACATTATTGAGATCGAAAAATTGCTCCATCTGTAATATCCATGTTGCGGGATCCTTGCCATCAAACTTCCTCATATTGATTTTTACAATATGGTGGGTCTTCGATCCAACATTAGAGTCTATGAAATCATGATTAACATTTCTTTTGTACTCAACATGAGTTTCCTTTACTACCCTTTCACCATTAGTAAGCATTTCTTGTAGAAACTTTGTCAAATCTTCTTCAAATTTGTCTTCAAATCTTCCATGCCTATCTCCAAATCTTCCATGCATGTCTTTAAACAATCCATCTTAGCTTCTACGCCTTTCTTTAAACCATCCATCTTAGCTTCTACATCTTTCTTTAAACCATCCATCTTATATTTTGTTGCTTTTTGTGCAAATGACACTTGTTGCACTCGGTCTCGTAATTTTGATATATCATGTTGCATTTCTTCCTTTTCTTCATGAGTCATGCTAGAGCTTTCAGGTTGCCTAATAGGTGTTTCCATTTTATTTTCTTTGGGAATAAATTACCGATAATACTTTACTATGCCCTTTGAATTCCTTCAAACTAATTTTTCAAACCAAGCTTATGCAATTTTTTTTTAAAACTACACACTTTTTTTTCACTTTGTAGGAGCTTGATATTGAATTTGATGTATCTCTGTAGTTTTGGATCATCTAGTTCTGAAATTGTGATCTGTAGTAGCCCTCTACATCCTCTTTCCAATGCCACCACTCTGATCCAAATTGGAATCTCCAGGGAAGAGTTATTCCAAATCTGCCAAAGTGACATGATTATAGACTAGTTCAGTAGAGCGAACTTGTACGACACACCACAAGCCACTATTTCAACCTTTGGCTTTGAAAAATATGTACAAGAAAGTAAAATCTGTCCTCTTTTTGTACCCTTTTTACAAAAGTTCAATCGGATGCTCAGAAAGAAGGTTATGATGATTTTCCCCAGGTCACCTATTTGGAATGTAATTTAGGAGTTTACACAAGGACCAACTTCCTCAGATCATATCTCCACAAATATAGTGTGAAAAGCTCTGAAGTTATATCCCAAGGTTCAGCGTGACTTTGTCTCAAGTCATGTTTTTTTTTTATCTTCTGAAATGTCGCAGAAAAGAATTTATAGCAAAAATTCCACGATGACCTATTTGGAGCAGTGAAACCCTAGAATCCAAAGCTTTGATACCAAATGTTATGAAACTAGCTCACAAAAAGATAGAAAAAATAGATCAACGCCTTAGAATTCATCCTCTTCGAGGGGGAAACCTCCTTTACATTAAATAAATGAAAAATTCTTTAATGATGCAAATGATAAACCTCCTTTTTATAGATAGGAGTCTAGGGAGTCACAATATAACCCAGCCGACCTAACAAGAATAATATAATGCCGCAAAAATAACAAGAGGGATTCTATGGGGCACAATAATAACAATATGGGGAAAACAAGGGCACAACACTATTAATAAGGGATACAACTACAATAGTAATGGGGAAACCACTAGTATTATAGGGACATAACGTTGTCAACTTAGGAGAGTGGCCTACTTTGTCTTCGAGAACTGAGGTTCACATGCCTAGTGATTTCTAGTGTTATTTGTGTCAATATTCCTTTCACTGTAGAGGGAGAGGGTGAAAGTGAGTCCCAATTTTGTTGGGAGGAAGCTCCAACTCTACTAGGAACACACAATAGAACATGACATGCACAACTTCGAAAGGAGAAATCTAGATGGATGCAACAATCATGGCACACAAGGGAAGATAACACGTACAATAATTAGTGGATGAGCCCGCACAAGTGCAACGATTGTTACAGAAATTTTTATGTGAAAGGTATTCCTTATATATGGGGAGATAGCCACAACTAGCGAGACAACATTAACAACATATACAACACATTTTCATTAACAGATCATGCATTACAACAAGTGAAATAACTTCAAGTGTTCAACACAGGTTAAAGCAACATGCATTACAAGTGTTCAAGATTAGTCTTACAACAACTACAATACATGTGTGAAAATGTGTCGGCCTATTAGCAGGCTTCTGAACTAAGAGAAAGCTCCAAGACACGTCATTACACCATACGTCACTAATCCCATGCGCAGGGCATTGGAGCCACTACGTACTCCTTAAAGAACTTATTACAGACTCTCTTGGCTATATGGGAGGAGCTGAGGTGAAAAACGTTCCTTTGCATGTACAAACAAGGGGGTATTTATAGCCAATGGTGAAACTAACTCTTGTAGCTATTCAACTACCCTCATGAATGTTTGACTTCCATGAATTTTTGACTTTACATGACTCTTTCCACAACAAGTGGGTCTCTTTATGAGCACATCTCTTTGCATGAATTTTTTAGTGCATATCGAGTTGTAGTGTTGTTGGGTGGTGGATTTGTTCATGGTGTGTCACACTTAACCTCCGCATCTGAAGGTGTGTGGAGTCTTCAATCGTCATTTGTTCACTTGATGTTTCTTTGGCATGTTTCTCCTTGGTTATATGTTGGAATGCTTGATTGGTTCATCTATTTGCAAAAGGTGAATGTTTGCCCATTCATCCACCCGTGAGAACATTTTGCATGTTTTATCATTCATGCATCTCTGAACACACCTTTGCATGACCATCCATTTTCACAAGCACATCTCTTTGCATGAATTTTTCATTCATCCATTGGTGAACCTATCCTTCTACATGTGCTCCATTTGTTGATCCCATTCATCATCGCACCATGTTTGTTGGTGTACCTTTATCTGCAGTCACTGATGATGAGATGACATCAAATAAAAAAAACTCCTAGTCTACCATGAAAAATGACCATTTCAGATGCAGGTGACTTGGAGAGGAAAAAAGGTTGTGAGGCAGGATAATGGCGCGGGGCAATGCTCATGAAAACTGTGCAAGGGTCACTGGTGATGAAGATGGGAAATCGAGTCGACAGTGACTATCCGTGAGGTCTAGATCAACTGGAGGGAAAAATTATACAAATTTTGGGAGGGACAGTCCGGGCCACAGGAAGGCGGGGCAAACCAAATTTGTGCATTTTTTGAAACAAATAGGCAGCGAGCGCTTCCCATCAAAATTTGCGCAATTTCTTCGAGGAACAGGCCGAGCTATAGGGAGGAATGGCAGATAAGATTTGCTTACTTTTTCTGGAGGGACTCGTTGGGAGATTGGATATGAAAACCTCAAATCCTAGAAGGAACTGGTAGCTGACTATTGGTTCACTGGTAGGAGGAGCTATGTAATTCCCAAGGGGAACATGTAGTAACTACCAGGAGCTTGGTATCATATATTGCGCAATTCCTGGAGGGAATCGTGAGTCTGTTGCTATGAGCTACTGGTGAGAGAGATTGCACTAATTCGAGGAGGCCGGCTTGATGATCATCTTTGTGCAACTTCTGAGCTAAGTAGACTGCTCAGACAACAAAGGGTATGCTCATGCCAACTACGTAATTTTTTGGATAAGTAGTTGATCGACTGTCGGAAGTGTTATGCCCCTACACCAATAGGTGTCATATATCATGATTGACTTGGTTTAGCATTGTAATATTTTCATACCTTTACTTGTTGCAAAGGGTTTCCATATTTGTAAAAAATCCAAAATTTAAAAGATGTAAAGAGGGTATACCATAAAAGAAAACTAAAAGGGTGAAAAGAATAAAAAGTGGTAAAAAAAATGAAAGAAAATGAACCCGAATAGGAAGAAAAGACAAAGAAAGTGTGCAAGTCTAAATGCCACTACTTTTTTACTTTTGTATAATAAAAATTGTGTACAACATGTCACCTATGCCAGAATTCATGAAATGTCAAATAGTTTAAGCTTGTCTAGTTCATATTTTCAATTTCATGTTGTAGAAATAGAGAATAAAGATCTAACAAAACAGTGTAATCTTGGTAGATAAGTAGATAGGTAGAGTCAAAAAGGAGCTCAAAAATTTAATCTAAGCCCTTGGATGTAATAAGTGTAGACCTACATAGGCATCAACATGTAAAATAAAAGAAAGTTTGATAAGGGTTTCCCAGTCTAAGTGCACCCTAATAAAGAAGTAAAAATGTTAGGTTAAGTAGGTAGGGTAAGTAGATGATGGTTGCAAAATAATATGTGGCGAATGATAAATCTAAATGTGTAAATATTTTACTTTCCTCACAAAGCAAAGGCATGTATCACATGGAAGGAACATCAAGAAAGAAAAGTTATAAATAATTAAGTTCCCTACTCATTTCCCCTCAATTTTCACTAATTTCCCCTAAGTGCTAAGGTATCTATCAAGTTATAGGGGCTCAGAGCATTTCTCCAACTTTTGGAGCGACCAGACCCTCGGCCCAATAATTTATAATGCCAAAGTACTTAAGCTGCTTCATCAATGTTCACCCCCCTTCATAAGTCATTCATTTCCCTAATAAGTCTTTTCCTAAGTAATATCCTATTTTACATAAGGAAAATAAAATACTTTCCATAAAAGCCTCATATTCATTTAAACCTAAGTTATAAATGTTATATGATGAAATACACTTTCAAAAACATTTTATCTTAGCACGCATTTTGCCAAAATCATATTGACTATTAATTCATGTTATTATATAATTCCCTTATATAAAAGTTACCCACTCCCGTATTACTATAAATATACAAAAACCCCAAATTTTATATATCTCACCCCTCTGTTAAATATAACCATAAAACAATAAATAAACGGGATTGATTAACTAATCCATAGTTAATTAAGAGCCCGACCACCACCAGGCTAATCAAAAGAATTAAATAACCCCCACAGTTAATTAATAACTTTTCAACCAATCACATCGCCCCCGATGTAATTAAAAGCCTTCAATTATATTGGGCCTGCCCTCCGTTAACCTTCAACCATTTTAAGTCCTCGATAGTCATCCGATCGGATCCCGCAGATCCGACGGTTGTCACGCATATCGCATGGCCTCCATGGTCGACCTTTATCATGTGATGGAAAGCAGTTTTGTGAACAGTGCCATCACCACACATCACTGATCGTGTGGAATCATGCAGTTACTCACAAATACCACTTCGCCTCAATTAGCGGTGCAATGAAAACCACTTACCACTTCCTGCTATTGACAAAATGTCAAATCATTTTCCCGCTGACGCCATCTATCCAAAAAATAGTTTTTATGCAAAGTTTTGACTTTGCATAAAAAATAGAAATAATCAGTTTTTCGTCCTTATTTCTGAAAAGCGCATGCATGCAACAAACTGAACGGTGAGGTCAACCAGTTGGTACATTCAACCATTTGCCACTCTCAAGCATTTAGTTCGGTGTCGCTCTGAGTCTGCCATTCACACCGAGTGAACTTGCAACCCATTGTCCATCATCAAAAAAGTTTATTTACCAGTTTCCATCTAGAAACCCTGTAAATACTTGTTTTCCTCTATAATTAATTGGAAAAACCCAAATTTCATCATAATTTAGTTTTTTCATTTAGAATTTAAGTTTCCCAAGACCCTTTGTTTCACCAATTCCACTAAAAACCCTAGTTTCCAATCTAAATCCGCAGGAACTAGAATAGAAAACCCTGTAGCCCTCGATGTAGCACCTATCACTACCTCATCGTGATTTGGATTATATGTCCCTAGCAGATAAATATTTTCAAATAAAAGACCCGGATACTGATAAAGACCACTTAAAAGTATTTTTCCAATGACGGGACAATCATATGAATGGCTATTATACCATAGGACTTTTGGAATCAAATCTCCGAATGTAATTTCTCCCCTTTGTGTGCATTTTCCCTAACATTATTCATCAGTGTCATGCCAATTACAATCCCAACCTCAAAGCAATAATGTCCCCCGATCAAACTATTTTATTCACAATTACTATAGACTCCATAAATGAGATGCTTCAGTTTCAGCCCGGTCAAAACCTCACCTCCATTTCCCTTAGAGATTTGCTAGAGAAATCATCTAAAATGTCCCAACCTGAACTTAGTTTCCTTTGCCAGGCTTTTGTGGATAAGCAACATCAACCCAAAAATCCCCCTCCTTATTTGTGAGTTTTCTTCACAGAAATAGGTAAGGATATAATTGATATGATAGCTGCAGTCATGGGATTCAATAATAGTGAGTATGTGGATGATCTGAATCTAGTTTTAATGTCCATTTTTACCCCTGGGTAGCCTCCTGCTATCAAGTATAACTATGCTACATCCATTGCTGAGAAAATCCATGACCAATTCATGAGGCTAGAAAATGAAAGAGTATTCAAGTTGTCCACCTTCATATATCACCTTTTCATTTACTATTAGTTTGACAAGTTCCCATTCTCTGTAAATAAACTTGATACAAAGGGTAATTCTAGATTAGTCATTTTTTTGACTTCTATCCTCCACTACTCATTTGCTTTCCCCTATTCATACAATGAATTCATTGACTAGTTTGTCAACCCAGTGACTACCACGTTGACAAGAAATCCTCCTCTTAGGATTAGTGGTGAAATCAAAAGAATCCTTCAACTATTCAAAATTACAAAATAGGTGACTGGTACTTGTACCAAAATCACACAAAGATCATAATATATGGTTGTGAACTTCCTCCATTCAAACTACCAAAATATATTCCTATGAGCTTGTTTGCATTGGAATATTATAGAAAAATGATAAACTTTGATTAGATTCACTTTAACAGAGCCAAAAAGAAAGCACAGTTGAGAATTAAATATCACTTAGGCCCATTTGTCTACAACAATAGAGAATTAGGCAAAGAAGCAGAATAAATCTTAGAAGGATTCCGATTAAAGAAAGTTTTTGTTTGGAAATACGATCCACAAGGTTTCATTTGCGATAGAAGAATGGAAAACAAACTATCACCATATTTTTATAACAAAATTCCTAAAATATAGGAATATGCAAATATGGATGAATGGAGGGAAGGAACCCTAGTTGAGATGGATAGTGATCAAGTCAATGTAGAGAATGTGATAAAAGATCGAGAAAAGGGACTTGACCTGGAATATTATGAATAGGTACTAGTTGCAACTTCTTAGAAGCCAACACCAGGAAGTAGTGCCTCTACAGTAGATACTTCTCAAAGGCACTCACAAGAAACTAGCGTACTCCTTGCAAAACCACCACAGGGAGAAGAACAGGAAACCAGTACTCCAGCATCAAGACAATCAAACATGTCCAAGCAGCCTAAAATCTCTCAAGAACAGGCTCCACCACAGTCCCATCCAGGTCAGGTCAATATGGGAGACCCCCCAGTTTTGCAGACTCCTCTGAATGAGGAAAAAAACTTAAAAAGGGACAGGGGAATAGTTACAGTTTCCCGTGGTCCTTCAGACCAACTTGGTGCTAAGAGGCACAGACTAAATGCACATTCAGAAGAAGAATATTTTGAAGAAACAACATGGAGTTTAAGGAAAGAAGGTGGAGACAGTCTGCATACTTTCATAGTAGGTGGGACACCTTCTAGTTTACAAAGACAAGAGCTTCAAAGGTAGCAAGGTACTGAAGTTTCATCTTTCAGGTCTTCATCTGACAAGACCTTAGACATCAAAGAAGAATTCAAGGAAATAAAGGCCAAAAATGAACAGCTAAAGGCCCAAGCTTACACTCAATACTTGAAGATGGCTCCTACCAATCAAACCAGGTTGATGTCAACTTATGACATCAAATAAGGCAAAATGAAGATGAGTTTTCTAAAGTCTACAATACAGCAACCTAAGTCACTTGCAGACTACCTCAAAATTGATTTTGAGGTCTTGGCCAAAGATATTCACCCCATACATCAAATAAAATTTCATAAGCAGAGAGTGGAAATAGTTTATTCCACCTTGACAAGAAAGGCCATGATGGCACATAGATTGGAGAATTCACTGAACAACACCACTGCTCAATTACAACTAGAAAGAGCCTCCTCACAGGTAATGGACAACATAATCAAATCATTGGAGGATTTTATTATTGGATTGGGCCATAACCCAAAGGATGTCAAAGCTGCAGTGGCCCTAATAAAAAATAAGAATGAAGATATAGCTGCCCTGAGAAAGCAGTTGAAATTGCTACCACTTATGCATCCACAGACTGCTTAAGTAATTGAAAAGAAGCATGAAGAAGACCTTATGGATTTATTCCTCAAGATAAATGAGAAATTAAGGGAGACATAGTAGGAATTAGAAAAAAAACTACAAAGCAGGTAGAGTGAGTCGACCTCTTAGCCTCAAATGTAGTACCAGTGGTTTCTACAACAATCCCTTCTACATTGGCAATTACTCTAGCACCAAATGTCCATTTGGGAACAACTGAGACTATTGAAGTTACAGGTACAGGTAAAAGAATAGCACAGGTAGAAACTTCAAGTCAGAACACTGAAGAATTGATCAAGTCCATGAAGGAAATGAAGCTCCGGGTCACTGAGCTCCAAATGGTAAAGGAGAAATTCAATACCTCGGAACAAAATTATGATGTGTCCAAAATCAATTTTGCTGAAGAAGTGAAAAAAAACAAAGGCTTAGCTCAACAAGTAAAAACACTAGAAAAGGATCTCACATTTGAAAAGCCATTAACAGATACCAGAAAAATATTATGGACGAACATCACTCAATCAATCAATGATGTTTGGTTGTCAATTCAAATCATTTTTGAGCATATTGACTTATTCAAAGCTGTTGAACAAGAGATTGAAAAAACCAAGCAAGAACTAGGAGGAAAGCCTTAAGAGGCTATCAAGTTAATAAGCTTTCTAAACAACAGAAACAAACAACAATTGGAACAACTGAATATTGAGGATAGGACTAGAAACATCCTCGAAATCAAGAAAGTTTTGACCAAAATGACTCTAATGTAAAATCTAAAATGAAAATGTCAGAATATGAAAGAATACATAGATGGATTTATGGAAAAACTTGGCATCATACAGAGGAAAGGACTTCCAAGTCCTTTAGTCATCAATGATAGGTTAATGAGTGAGGATGATTATATTGAAAAATTGGATCAGTATGCAAACAACCAAGCCAATTCATCTGTTAGGTCATCTGCACCCAAGGCATTACTCACAGGATGAGTTCTTTATGATAGTTTAGAGAACCTTTTTTATGTTAAACATGAATTAAAACACTTGTTTCCAGTACAACCAAATTTTGTCAAATACACAGAAGAAGATGAAATCTACATAAAACTTACAAGGACCAGGATACCAAGGGATGACTAGTGGACCAATATGACATACATCTTATGATTTACCATGGTGAAAAGTAAATTGAATTATTTACCATAGTCAATTTTGGTAAAAAGGGATGAATGATGGTAAAGCAAGTAAAGAGTATCAGTGAAAAGATGAAAAAATCAGCCAATACAGAATTACGAGCAATACAACAAGATGCACAATCATAAGGCCTACCTCCAGCTCCTTCAATAAAAACAAGGACAACAACCAAGCGGTTTACATTCAATTTCTACTTTCGAGACCATTTGTCTCTACGTTCATGTAAAATAGATTTAGTCTTCCTAGAATATATCTCTCTCAGTTAGGAGATATTTTTTTGTAAATTTTCTATAAGTACTTCCTTATTCGAAGTACTGGGGGTGGATTCTTAGAAATTTATGTAGACTCTCTAGTTTGGAATAAAAGTGCTGTTGAACAAATATTTTATAGCTAGCTGGACAAAGTAATAAAGCAAAGGAATTTTACATAATTCCGGTGTCAAACGAGAAACAAATAAGTATTCTATATCTTATGTTTTTACAGCTATTTTGTTTAAATATTTCACATGTGTTTCATATTTGAATGATAAATGAAAAAGCATATTTCGAAAAGAGCTTTACTGCGTTCTGTTTTTAAAATCATTTCTATTCTTAATGTTTTCTTCCACGCTATCATAGGTAGGGAACTTTTAATTGCTTTTTGTTAATGATCACCCACCTTCCCTCATCTTGAACTTTTTCGAAGGATTCTTAATTGCCCTTCCTCCTTTTCAAGACCATCTCACCCTTTTAAGCTATCATTTGCATCTTGTTTAGCTATCTTGCCCTGTGAAGCCCTCCTTTGTTGAATCAACCTAATCTAGTTAAGCCATCTTTAGTTGACTCCGTAGACCAATGGCCTAAAATACCTCACTATGTCCATTTGCTCCTATATTCTACCAAAAAACAAAATCAAAACCCCCCATGCTTTCATAAACAGCCTAATATCCCACAAGAAAATCTAAATATTAAAGAGGGAGCTCTCTCAGAGTACAGACTGACGAGATTCTATACTTAAAAGCTTGTTTGTTGTTACCTCATAAATTTCTTTCTTCAACCTTGAGAAAATTTTGAGTGATTACATAGTGGCGACTCCACTAGGGACACCAAATCCTCATTCAAAACAAATTTCTAAGAAAATTTGAAATATAAATCTAAAAGCATCTTAAAGGAATTATAGAAGTTGTCTTGATATCAGTTAAGAAAACCAAAAACAAAAATCCAAAAACTCTGTTTCAGAAAGGACTCTTTACACTAGAGCTAATCCTGATCCTAATCCACCACAAGTGTTTGATAACCCCAATCTGATCCCCAGAATTATTAGAAGACAAGAAGGTTTTGTTAGTCCTCGACTGAACTTCAAATCTTCATCATGTCCTCTTAGGTGGATTTACCTCGAACACCAACCCTTTGATGAATACTTTGTAACCTCATTGTTTAGGACTTCATTCGATTTTGAATTAATTGATCTAGTCCAAGACCCAGACTTCATCCAAGAATTAGAGCTCCAAGAAGCCAATTTTTCAATTGATAGGTATTTGCAGAACTCACCACAATCTGATCTTACCACTGAAGGAATACCTAATCCCTCTATAATCACTATTGTTTCTGCAATCTCATCACCATTTCCTCATACATCTCAACCTCAAACCACTCCACATTAGACCATCCCCTCTAGCACTCCATCCACAACTCAAACATCCATTGTTATCCCAACCCCGGATTTTGTTTCACCATTACCTACAACAATTGTAAATAGATATGCCCCTCTAGTACTACCAACAAACTTAGGTGCCATGCCCCAGGATTACCAAAGTAAGATCACAACTTTTGATGGTACTAGTACCTATATAGCCCAACAACACACCACGAAGATGTTTGATTATTTTGAAGTTTATGAAATAGTAGATATTGATGATGTGCAAATGAGAATATTTGTTCAATGTTTATCTAGGGAAGTTAGAACCCGGTTCAGAGGTTTAGCAACAAATAGTATAGACAGCCTAGCAACTCTCTATCAACAATTCCTGAACAGGTGGGAGGAAAAGAAATACCCCCTTCAGATTATATCTGAATATGAGAATCTTAGAAGAGGACCACAAGAAACTGTGTAGGATTATTGCACTAGATTCAACAGTGTGTATAAGGTCATCCCTCAAAATATTAGACCCCCAAATGGTTTAGCCTTAACGAAATTCCCAGGTGGATTTGATTCTGACATGGCTTTCCAATTAAGAGAATGAAACCCCCCTACTTGGGAAGATATGCAAAGCATATCTGTGAGTGTTGAAGCCAACCTGATATCTAAAAGAGCCAAGGCTAGGAGTGAAAGGAGGATACCATTAAAGGAAGAAAGCTCACCCTTCAAACAAAAGCTAGATGCAATAATCAAAGGAATGGATAGACTAGGAGACAAAGTAAAGACAATTGAAAGGAAACTCCTTGGGATGGTTAGCAAACCAACAAAGGGAGAAATCCTAATTTCAGGAAAAATCAAAACCTGAACACTCGAAAGAGTTGTCCTGACCAAAACATTAGACCCCCTTTCTAGGACAACTATGTAGAATCTTCCAACTCTGAAGGTCCATAAGAAGATACTCAAATCAATTTGATGGGGCTTAGTAATGAAGGAGAAGTTTTCTTGACCTAAGAAAATCAAGAGGCCCACATTCTTAAACAGTTCCAAACTCAATCATGGGAATCATTCGACTTTAGAGAAGGATATGATGCAACCATCTTTGAGGTGCATAAGAAATACAACTTAAGAAGTAGGAGAGTTGATGTTCCTAAAACCAACAAGCAAAAGGTTCCAAATCAGTCCACAAGAGGTAAGACAGTAACCACACCTATACATATTCTTTCTAGATCAAATACTAATCATTCTAACCCCATAGTTGAAGATGTCTCTGACAACCAACCAAACAACAAATAACCCTCCACTTCCCTTCCTTTTAAAGGAACTGTCAAAGAACCTCTAGAGGTTGATCTAGGAGAATGAACAAATAATGATTCCACTCCTAAAAAGGAGAAAAACGTAGAAAACACAGAAAATAGAGAGAATATTGTTGTTCGAAATCCAAAGGCGCAAATAGAAAAACCCTTTAATCTGGAAACTAAAGTAGGTAAGCTGAAAATTGTTGTCCCATTATCTGAATTAGCTAAACATGAGGCCTACCGAACTCAAATCAATATATCATTGAAAATTACAGGAACTAGAGACTCAGTTTCTTTTTGATGACCAGCCCGAATTATTCTTTGGTCCATAAGTGAATGGAAAACCATTGGAAGGAGGAATTCCTCCCTTCTATGTGAACTTAAATATACATGATAAGATTCTTCACAATGCCATGTTTTAATCTACGACATCTCATAATCTCATGCCCAAGTTTATAATTGAAAAGCTAGATCTAGACATCGCTAGACCATACAAAGATTTGTTTTCTTTTGATTCTAGTCAGGTGAGATGTTTAGGATTGATAAAAGACTTGTGTGTCTCATTGATTCAATACCCTTAAAAAAAAATTTTAATGGACATAGTAGTAGCCGATATACCACCTAAATATTTTTGCAGATCCTGGGGTGCTAAGCTTCAAGGATCACTTCAACTAAATATGTCATATACTACTATATCGTTTTTTGGAGAGCGAAAGAAACTATGTAGTAAGTAGTCAGGAAAGAGCCCAAAATTTCCGCATCTACTCAGTACACTCTGATATGGATGCATTCATTATTTACAATGCAGAAACCATTCCTACCAATACTTTAGAGGTTTTAGTAGTAGAACCAAAAGAAATTAAAAAATAAAAATCAAGTGTTCATATTTAGGAAATATCAGATAACAAAAAAAGGTTAGATGAGAATGAAAACTAGATCCCACTACTAAACAAGTTCCTACTACCCCAGAGACTAATTATGAGCATGAAATCCTTTGGCATTTAGAATTTGATGGCTCAGTAAATAAACAAGGGGTAGGAGCAGGTGTTTGGGTGTACAATTTAGAAAATGATCATGCTGAAGGCCATGCATATAGACTAAATTTTAATTGCACCAATAACATAGCAGAATATGAGACTCTCTTGTTGGGTCCTAAACTTGTTAAAAGATTAGGAGCAATCAGGGTGTCAACCATAGGATATTCAGAACTGATAATTAAACATATTAAAGGAAAATACTTAACTAAGGATCGCAGATTAGAATACTATAGAGGAACAACCATAGAAATTGTCAACACTTTTTTGGAAACTCAGCTTGCTACAATCCCTAGAAATCACAACTTACAAGCCCACAGCCTGGCCATGTTTGCCAGCACCTGCGAATTAGCTTTTTAACCTAATCATCAGTTTACTATTGAAATTAGGCATAGACCAGCCATCCCTAATAATTTGAAGAATTGGTAGGTTTTTGATAGTGATGAGTAGATCAATAACTTTGTAACTTTAGATGAAGATTTTTCTAACAATAACATAGATGTTGATACAGTTGTTGATTCTAATCAAATAGATGAGGAAGAAATCAATATTTCAAAGGAAAGTTCAATAAATATTCTTCAGCCCACAAAATTGACCCAAAAAGAAATTCAAGACCTCAAACAAATGGACCTACATGAAATAATTGAGGATGAAACAAAGGCTATCAACCTAAAGGACAATCATTTACCTAAAGGACTGACTCCTCTAGAAGATCTATTTGATTCCAATGACATTCCCAATAAACCTAAAATGGAACCATTAAAAGAAGATATTGAAGAATACAACTTAGGAACTTAGGATAATCCAAAAATAATAAAATTGTCAAAATCCATACCGCTTGACCAAAAACTAAAGTATGTTGAACTTATGAGAGAATTCCAGGATGTGTTTGCCTGGAGTTATGAAGATTTGAAATCCTATGACGCCTCTATTATTCAACATACTATACCTCTGAAAGAAAATCAAAATCCCTTTAAACAAAAACTCAGAAGAAGTAACCTTTTGTTATTACCATTAATTGAAAAATAAAACAAACACATGTATAAGGCAGGGATTATTGCCCCTATTAGATTTTTAGAGTGGGTGTCTAACTTAGTACCTACTAGGAAGAAAACTGGGGAAACAAGGTTATGTGTTGATATGAGAAATGCGAGTAAGGTCTCTCTTAAGGATAATTATCCTTTACCTAAAATGGATCATATTTTGCAAAGGGTAGTGGGTTCTTCTAGAATTTCACTTTTAGATGGGTTTTCAGGATATAACCAAGTCTTGGTTCATGCTGATGACCAAGAGAAAACTACTTTTACAACACCATGGGGAAATTTTATGTATATGAAGATGCCATTTGGACTAAAAAACGTAGGAGAAACCTTCCAAAGAGCAATGAACATTGCCTTTGCCAAAGAAATTCATGATTTTCTTGTTATATATCTGGATGATCTAACTGTTTTTTCTAAATCTGATCAACAACACTTACACCATCTTAGGAAAGTCTTCTTAAAATGCAGAAAATGTGGCATTTCTTTGAATCCATATTTACAAAACTTGCAGGCTCCTCCAGGGTTGTCGAGAACTAACAACATGTTTTTGAAAATGAAAGCTTCAAAGTTTTGTATCTTAGATAATAACCTTTTTTGGAAAAATCATGAAGGAATTTTATTAATTTTTTTATTAAAAGATGAAGCGGACAAGGCCCTCAACAAATTTCATGCAAGAGACTATCGTAGACATCTCTACTAGAAGTCAACTACAGATAAGATCCTAAGGGTTGGATTCTATTGGCTAACCTTGTTTGCAGCTGTGAAGAGATTTGTAACTTCTTGCCATAAATGTCAAATCTTTGAAGGCAAAATAAAGTTGTTACCTTTACCCCTAAAAGGTAAATTTAGCCCTTCAAATTAGGAGTTACAACCTTCCATTCACTCTAATTTTCAAGAATAGGTTTTATTTAAGTGAATCGCATGATGTAAAAGAGGTATGATAAATTAATAAAAATATAAATAAATGAGAGGTATGGTACATAAACAAAACATTTTTTATATTAACTCCATAAGTCACTTTATATACATGAAAGGGTGTAAACAAATAAAAATATAAATAAAGTGGAGGTATGGCAAATAAATAAAAATATAAATAAACTAGAGG
>APFE030226477.1:40294-74720 GCA_000404065.3 Pinus taeda | reverse complement strand
ATGAAGATATTAAATAGACTTAGGAAATTATATTGTAAAAACATCTTAAGGTGAATGGTTAAAGCTACATTTATTCACATCACAAAATTTAGTAAAAAATACCAATATCTCCATTAATATTGGTTTTTAGCTTTCTGATTTAACAAAAAAAGTTCAAAACAATGAAACCTTATCACTCTTTCCGCATTACCCTCGCAGAAGATTTCTCACCATTTTTCAAACATTCCCAATATGATATCTTCATGAAAAATTTTAGGTATTGATGTTGGATTAGTTGTTTGAAAATAAGCTGGTTTGTATAACCTTTCATCTTCTGTGCTATTCTTAGTTTGTCCTAGTGATCTATAGGGGTTTGAAACATTGCACCATATTTTTCTAAAAGGTGGATATTGTTCACCACAAAGGAAATTAATCTACATGTTACAATGCTGTTAAAAAATGCGAGACTTATGAGGGTAGTGAATTATTCTTATAAGCAATTTAGATTGGGAAAGAAGTAATTAAATTTTATTATTTAATTGAATATTTCGAATTAAAATAATAATAAATATACATTTATATATTCATATATTGATTGGAAGGCTTCTCACAATGGTCACTTCTTTCAATTAGATCGCCTTCAAGCCTTTGGGATACCTAATACTTTCTTATATAATATAGTTGGGGCTTGGTACTTGTTGGCGTGTTGCGATAAACCAACTTGATGTGTTTTTTTTATCTCACAATTGGAGTCTATGGAATCAGAAAGAAATTTGATAACTTGAAGTAAGTGGTAGCTTGACAAAAGTTGTAGAGAAAATATTAATCTCTCCTACCTTGACAGAACTCGTGGTCAATATCAACACCTACAAGAAATTTGTTGTGGAATATTATCAAAACTAATAGAAGGATATGAAAGAGTGTATTGTAAGAGCCTTGACAAACATGGCCACTGAAACATGGAACATTGCTTGTAGGAAGAGAAAATTATGTTTCTTTTTTCCAAACATGTATGTTAGTATATTACAGTTTAATGAATATGTTTTCTTATTATCATATATGGTTTCATACTTTAACAAAACATTCGCTAAGACTTCACAATGTTTTATTATTTAGTAAGAGATTTGCCAAGATCTTACAAGATTTTATAATTCAGTGAAAGATTCTCCATCACTGTATAAGATAATATAATTTGGTGAGAGATTCACCAAAAAATATAGATATGCGTATTATATTATTGATAAAATCACCTCCCATTTTTCCTATGTATCATGGGGATTAGCCCATTTATTACACATATAAGTTTGGGGTGGTTCTTAAAATTTTCCCTGATCATAACTTTCCTAGAGACCAACATCTTGTCTAGGTTTGGTTGCCTCACTAAAATCATTACTGATAATGTTACAGCTTTCAAATCAAACAAGATGATCAATTTCTGTAAAAAGTATCACATTACTCTGGGCCATTCCACAGTATACTACCATCAAGGGAATGGACTGGCTGAATCTTCCAACAAGAGTCTGATTAATATCATCAAAAAACTATTGGAAGAAAATAAGAAAACTTGAAACGAAAAATTGATCAATGCTCTATGGGCAGACATGCTTACAACCAAAAATCAGTTGGAACCAATCCTTATGAGTTAGTATATGGCATGGAGGTTGTTTTTCCTTCATCATCAGGGTTTCTTGTTATGAAAATACTCCAAGAAGCTCAAGTGGAACCTAATTATATTCAAAGAAGGATAAACCAGACTATCAATTTGTAGCAGATCACGGAGGAGGTGTACCAAAGATGTCAAGTGTTGCAAGAGAAACTAAAGGAGATATTTGACAGAAAAACCAAGGCATAATATTTCTACCTTGGAGATAAAGTGTTAAGATGGGATTCTAGAAGAGATGATAAGGGGAAATATGGGAAGTTTGACTTCCTATGGAAGGGACCATACATCATCTATACTTTCAAAGGAAAAAATGCATATTTTCTTAAAGAGTTAGATGGTACAGAAGCTAAAGAAGGACCATTTAATGGTCGGATGTTGAAGCATCACTTTGATCCTACTTACTAATGTTATCATGTTCTTCATTTTACATATTATATCTTTTGTAATGTCATAGTGTCGATTAGATAGTAAGATTTTTTGAGTTGAAGCCCGAAGAGAAGGCCCTAAGCTTCAGAACTATCACTGTCATTCATACAATAAAGCAGCAAGGAAAAGAAGATTGTAGAGCACAGTCAAAGTCATTAAGAGGCCACTGATCTAATATTATTGACTTTTCACCAAGGAAAGCCATCCCCAAGTGGAGCCACTATCATGCCACTATACCAATAGGTTGTCATATATCATGATTGACTTGGTTTAGCTTTGTAATATGTTCATACCTTTACTTGCTACAAAGGTTTTCCATATTTGCAAAAAATCAAAAAGTTTAAAAAATGTAACAAGGGTATACCCTGAAAGAAAAATCAAAGGGTGAAAAGAATAAAAAGTGGTCAAAAAAATGAAAGAAAATGAACCCTAACAAAAAGAAAAGAGTAGGAAAGTGTGCAAGTCTAAATGCCACTACATTTTTACTTTTGTATAATAAAAATTGTGTGCAGTTTGTCACCTATGCCACAATTCATGAAAGGTAAAATAGTTTAAGCTTGGCTAGTTCATATTTTCAATTTCATGTTGCAAAAATAGAGAATAAAGATCTGACCAAACAATGTAATCTTGGCAGATAAGTAGATAGGTAGAGTGAAAAAGGATCTCAACAGTTTAATCTGAGCGCTTGGATTATTAAGTGTAGACCTAGATGGGCATCACCATGTAAAATAAAAGAAAGTTTGATAAGTTTTTTGCAGTCTAAGCGCACCCTAATAAAGAATTAAAAATGCCAGGTTAAGTAGGTAGGGTAAGTAGATGATGTTTGCAGAATAATATGTGGTGAATGATAAATCTAAATGTGTAAATATTTTACTTTCATCATAAAGCAAAGCCATGTATCACATGGAAGGCACATCAAGCACACAAAGTTAGAAATAATTAACTTCCCTACTCAGTTCCCCTCAATTTTCACTAATTTCCCCTAAGTGCTAAGGTATCTATCAACTTAGAGGGGCTCAGAGCATTTCTTTGACTTTTGGAGGGAGTGGACCCTCAGCCCAATAATTTATAATGCCTAAGTACTTAAGCCCCTTCATAAATATTCAGCCCCCTTCATAAGTCATTCATTTCCCTAATAAGTATTTTCCTAAGTACAATCCTATTTTACTTAGGGAAAATAAAACACTTTCCATCAAAACCCCCATATTCGTTTAAGCCTAAGTTATAAATGCTATATGATGAAATACACTTTTGAAATCGTTTTATCTTAGCACGCATTTTGGCAAAATCATATTAACTACTAATTCATTGTATTATATAATTCCCCTATATAAAAGTTACCCACTCCCGTATTACTATAAATACACAAAAACCCCAAATTTTCTATATCCCACCCCTCTGTTAAATATGACCATAATACAGTCAATAAATGGGATTGATTAACTAATCCGTAGTTAATTAAGAGCCTGACCCTCGCCATGCTAATAAAAGGATTAATTAACCCCCACGGTTAAGTAATAACTTTTCAACAAAACACATCGCCCACGATGTAGTTAAAAACCTTTAACTATATTGGGCCTACCCTCCATTAACCTTCTACCATTTTAACTCCCCGATAGCCATCCAATTGGATCCCACAGATCCGACGGTTGTCGCACATATCGCACAACCTCCATGGTCGACCTTTAGCATGCGATGGCAAGTAGTTTTGTGAATAATACCATTTCCACACATCACTCATCATGTGGAATCACACAGTCGCACCCAAATAACACCTCCCATCCATTAGCGATGCGATGAAAACTACTTACCACCTCCCACTAGCAACAAAATGTCAAATCATTTTCCTGCTGATGCCATCTATCCGAATCCCAAACCGGCCAAAGTTTTTACTTTGCATAAAAAAAAAAAAAAATAATCAGTTTTTCATCCTTATTTTTGAAAAGCACATGCTTGCAACAAACTGAACGTTGAGGTCAACCACTTGGTAGATTCAACCATCTGCCACCCTCAAACCTTCAGTTCGACATTGCTCTGAGTCCGCCATTCGCACATAGTGAACCTGAAACCCATTGCCTGTCACCAAAAACAAGTATTTACCAGTTTTCGTCCAAAAACCCTATAAATACTTTTTTTCGTCTGTAATGAATTGGAAAAAGCCAAATTTCATCATAATTCAGTTTCTGCATTTAGAATTTAAGTTTTCCAAGACCATCTGTTTCACCAATTCCACTAAAAACTCCAATTTCCTATTTGAATCCATAAGAACTATAATGGAAACCTTTGTAACCCTAAATGTAGCACCTATCACTACCCCTCATCATGATTTGGATTATCTACCCCTAGCAGATATATATTTTCAAATAAAACACCTGGATACTAATAAGACCACTTGAAAGTATTTTGCCAATGTCGAGACAATCTTATGAATGGCTATGATACCATAGGATTTTAGGAATCAAATCTCTCAATGTGCTTTCTCCCCTTTGTACGCATTTTCCCTGACATTATTCATCAGTGTCATGGCAATTACAATCCCAACCTCAGAGCAGTAATCTCCCTCAATCAAATTGTTCTATTCAAAATTATTGTAGACTCCATTAATGAGATGCTTTAGTTTCAGCCCAATCAAAACCTCACCCCCATTTCCCTTGGAGATTTGCTAGAGAAATCATTTAAATTGTCCCAATCTAAAATCAATCGGCTTTGCCAAACTTTTGGGATAAGCAACATTAACCCAAAAATCCCCCTCCTTATTTGTTAGTTTTCTTCACAAAGACAGGTAAGAATATAATTGATATGATAGATATAGTCATGGGATTCAATACTAGTGAGTATGTGGATGATTTGAATCTAGTTTTAATGTCCATTTTTACTCTTGGCCAGCTTCCTGCTATCAAGTATAACTATGCTACATTCATTGTTGAGAAAATCCATGACCAGTTCATGAGGCTGGAAAATGAAAAAGTATTAAAGTAGTCCACCTTCATATATCACCTTTTCCTTTACTATCAGTCTAACAAGTTTCCATTCCCTGTAAATAAACTTGATATAAAGGGTAATCCCAGATCAATCATTTTTTGGACTTCTATTTTCTACTATTCATTTGCTTGCCCCTACTCATACAATGAATTCATTAACTAGTTTTTCCACCCAGTGACCACCATGCTGACAGGAAATCCTCCTCTTAGGATTAGTGATGAAATCAAAAGAATCCTTCAGTTATCCAAACTGTATAGGTGACTGGTACTTGTACCAAAATCACACAGAGATTAGAATATATGGTTGTGAACTTCCTCCATTCAAACTACCAAAATATGTTCCTATGAGGTTGTTTGCATTGGAATATTATAGAAAAATGATGAACTCTGATCAGATTCAGTTTACTAGAGCTAGAAAGAAAGCACAGTTGAGAATTAAATATCACTTAGCCCCATTTCTCTACAACAATAGAGAAGCAGACCAAGAAGTAGAAGACATCATAGAAAGATTCAGATTAAAGAAAACTTTTGTTTGGAGATATGATCCACAAAGCTTCATTTGTGATAGAAGAATGAAAAACAAGTTGTCACCATATTTTCATAACAAAATTCCTGAAATAGAGAAATATGAAAATATGGATGAATTGGGGGAAGGAACCTTAGTTGAGATGGATAGTGATCAGGTCAATGTTGAGAATGTGATGAAAGATCTATAAAGAGACTTGACCTAGACTTTTGTTAACATGTACCCGTTGCAACTTCTTAGAAGCCAACACCACGAACTAGTGCATCTACAATACATACTTCTAAAAGGCACTCACAGGAAACTAGTGCACCCCCTGTAGAACCACCATAGGGAAAAGAACAGGGAACCCATACTCCAGCATCAGGACAATGAAACATGTCCAAATAGTGTGAAATCTCTCAAGAATGGGCTCCACCACAGTTCCATCTAGCTCAGGTTAATATGGGAGACCCCGTAGTTTTGTAGACTCCTCTGAATGAGGAAAAAAGCTTAAAAAGAGACAAGGAAGTAGCTACCCCTACCAGTGGTCCTTCAGACCAGCCTGGTGCTAAGAGGCACTGGCTAAATCCACATTCAGAAGAAGAATTTTTTGAACAAACAATAGGAAGTTTGAGAAAATAAGGTGGAGATAGTTTGCATACTTTCCCAGTATGTGGGACACCTTCTAGTTCACAAAAACAGGAGCTCGAAATGAAACAAAGTACTGAAGTTTCATCTTTCAGGTCTTCATTTGATAAGAACTTAGAAATCAAAGAAAAACTTAAGGAAATAAAGGCCAAAAATGAATAGCTAAAGGCCTAAGCTTACACTCAATACTTGAAGATGGCTCATACCAATCAAACCAAGTTGATGTCATCTTATGGCACCAAACAAGGAAAAATGAAGCTGAGTTTTGTAAAGCCTGCAATACAGCAGCCTAAGTCACTTGTAGACTACCTCGAAACTAATTTTTATGTCTTGGCCAAAGATATTCACCCCATATATCAAATAGAAATGCATAAGCAAATAGGAGAAATGGTTTATTCCACCTTGAAAAGCAAGGCCATGATGGCACACAGATTCGAGAATTCACTGAACAACACGGATGTTCAATTACAACTAGAAAGAGCCTCCTCACAGGCAAATGACAACAAAAATCAAATCATTGGAGGATTTGATTATTCGATTGGGCCATAACCCAAATGATTTCAAAGTTGCAGAGGCCCTAATAAAAAAGACTACTGAAATAATTGTAAAGAAGAATGAAGAAGAGCTTATGGACTTATTCCTCAAGACAAATGAGCAATTAAGGGAGACAAAGTAGGAATTAGAAAAAACACTACAAAGCAAGCATAGTGAGTCGACCTCTCAGCCTCAAAATGTAGTACCAGTGGTTTCTATAGCAATCCCTTCTACATTGGCAACTGCTCTAGCACCAAATGTCCCTTTGGCAATAGCTGAAACCATTGGAGTTACAAGTACAGGTATAGGAACAGTACTGGTAGGAACTTCAACTCAGAACATTGAAGAATTGATCAAAGCCATGGAGGAAATGAAGCTCCAGATCACTGAGCTCCAAAGGGTAAAGGAGAAATTCATTACCTTGGAAGAAAAGTATGATGCATCAAAAATCAATTTTGTTGAAGAAGTGTGTAAAAACAAAGGCTTGGCTCAACAAGTAAAAGCACTGGAAAAGGATCTCACACTTGAAAAACCTTTAACATATATCAGAAAAGTATTATGGACCAACATCACTCATTCAATTAGTGATGTTTGGTCATCAATTCAAATCATTTTTTAACAAATTGACTTAGTCAAAGCTTCTCTGCAAGAGATTGAAAAAACCAAGCAAGAACTAGGAGGAAAGCCTGAAGAGGCTATCAGGTTAATAAACTTTCAAAACACCAGAAACAAGAATCAATTGGAATTGCTGAATATTGAGGATAGGACTAGAACCATCCCTGAAATCAAGAAATTCTTGACCAAAAGGACTCTAATGAAAAATTTGGAATGAAAATGCTAGAATATGCAAGAAGACATAGATGAATTATGAAAAATTTGGCATCTTACAGAGCAAATGACTTCCAAGTCCTTTAGTCATCAATGATAGGTTAATGAGTCAGGATGATTATATCGACAAATTGGATTAGTATGCAAATAGCCAAGCCAGTTCATTTGCTAGCTCATCTGCACCCAAGGCATTACCCATAGGAAAAGTTCTCTATGATAGTTTAGAGAACCTTTTTTATGTTGAACATGAATTAAAATGCTTGCTTCCAGTACAGCCAAATTTTGTGTAATACACAGAAGTAGATGAAATCTATAGAAAACTTTCAAGGACCAGGATACCAAGGGATGATTGGTGGACTGATATGACAAATATCTTATGATTTACCATTGTAAAAAGTAAATTGAATTATTTACCATACTCAACTTTGGTAAAATAGGATGAATGATGGTAAAGCAAGTAGAGAGTATCAGTCACAAGTAAAAGAATATTAGTGAAAATATGAAAACAATCAGCCAACACAGAATTATGAGCAAGACAACAAGATGCACAATCATAGGGCCTGCCTCCAGCCCCTTCAACAAAAACAGGGATATCAACCAAGAAGTTCACATTCAGTTTCTACTTTTGATACCATCTGTCTCTACATTCATGTAAAATAGATTTAGTCTTCCTAGAAAATATCTCTCTCAGTTAGGAGATATTTTCTTTAAAATTTTGTACAATTACTTCCTCATTCGAAGTATTGGGGGTGGATTCTTAGACATTTCTATAGACTCTCTATTTTTGAAAATAAGTGTTGTTGAACAACTATTGTATGGCTGGCTGGACAAAGTAATAAAGCAAAGGACTTTTACAGGATTTCTGTGTCAAACGAGAAACAAATAAGTATTCTATATCTTATGTTTTTATAGTTCTCTTGTTTAAATATTTCACATGTGTTTCATATCTGAATGATAAACGAAAAAGTATATTTCAAAAAGAGCTTTAGTACATTCTATCTTTAAAATCATTTATATCCTTAATGTTTTCTTCCAAGCGATCATATGTAGGGAATTCTTATTTCTCTTTGCCTCTTAGTTTATCATTGCCACCATTTAACAAAGAATTCTTAATTTCTTTTTGTTAATGATCACCCACCTTCCCTCATCTTGAACTTTGTCGAAGAATTCTTAATTTCCCTTCCTGCTTTTCAAGACCATCTCACCCTTTTAAGCTATTATTTATATCTTGTTTAGCTATCTTGCCCTATGAAGTCTTGTTTTGTTGAATCAACCTGATCCAGTTAAGCCATCTTCAATTGACTCCATAGCCCAATGGCCTAAAGTACCTTGTTCTATCCATCTGCTCCTAAATTCTACCACCAAACAAAATCAAAACCCCCCAAGCTTCCATAACTAGCCTAATATATCATAAACAAAGCTAAATATAAAAGAGAGAGCCCTCTTTGAGTATAGATTGGTTAGATTTTGTACTTAAATTTTGGTTTGTGGTTACATCAGAAATTTCTTTCTTTAACCTTGAGAAAATGTTGAGTGATAACAGGGAGGACTGGCTAGAAAAAATGCATAATTTTCTGAGGGAGACATGGACGGGCACTCCATATTTGTCTAACTTGTCTGCACAATTTTGTCTAACTTGTCTGCACAATTTCTTCAATTAGTAGAGCAAAAATAGTCAACAGCCTCTCTGCAATTTTTTAGGGGAGTCAGGCTCGCGTTGGCTGTCGATTTCAACTCTCCGTGTGGCTAGCATGAAGGTTGATTGAATTTCTTGCGAGCGGCATAAATTGAGATGACTTTCATTGTGCTTTTGCATATTTTTGGGTGACATCTGATTGAGCCGTCGGTGGGGTGATGGTTTGGCTACTAGAGGGGACTTTGGTTGTCAAAACATCAACAAAATGACTAAGTGTTTGAATGAGTAAAAGATGCAAATGTGATTTTACAAACACACACCCACATGACTTGATGATGAGATGACTCAAACCAACCAGAAAAACATGTTCAACATGATTGACCGATGGAGCAAGCGACAAGCATGACACTTTTGATTAATCATTAATTGACCATAACGATGCTTGCGTGATAGTGAATAGGACTCCGTGTGTGACTGCAACAGATGTTTTCATAGCGAGCATAGCATGTACACATAAATTGAAGACCTTGAGCATGACTATAAGATGGTCGCGAGGAAGACATTGAAATCAACATTCAATTCCTTGGGTGAAATGAGCAAGCAATGTGGGTGTGAAGGCTCACATGAGCTCACTAAGTGAACCAGGGTGTATGCAACTGTCAATTGAAACTCTCAAGGGAGTCTCGAAATTTTGGTGCAGGCCAAAATTTTGGAGCATAGCTGTAGACACTACAACACCCGCTTACCTGTCTCCCGTGTCAAAGACAAATTTGGTCAAATTAGCATTTTCATTCAAAAAACTAGAAATCCAAAAGGGGTTTTTCTGCAATTTCTAAGTTAGAACATGGATGTAGTAGTCATTGTAGTTCTTAGATAAAATTCCATGGTCATTTATTATAGATAACTAGATGTTATATACAAGGTTAAGTTAGGTCTCTTATGGAATCAAAAGGTGTAGATGGTTAGCTAGATGATTTCATGTTACTTTATAACACCTTCCAATTCAACACTTTCATTTACTAGACTAGGCAACATTTCCCTTTTTCATTAAGAAAATTTTTTCCCTTTTCGATTTGGTAGTCAGACTCCTTCTAGTGAATAGAATATTGGTTTGAAAAACCCTAGTGGTCTATCACCCTGGTTGAAAAGTGACAAGAGTATACCATTTCATCTACTATGTATACAATACTGTCACCTCTAAGATGTACAAACCTTGGGTTAATGAAGTAAAGTTGGTAGCCCCAGGACTTGCAACATTCTCGCTGCAATACTGGTGCTCATCAATAGTCATCAATAAATGTCATCATATATTTCTTACCTTTGCAGAAGGGAAATTGCATTGGTCCACATAAATATGAATGAATGAGTTTAATTTTTCTATGTGCTCTCGAATGAGAACCATGAAAATACTGTTTGTTGTGCTTTCCTAAGATATAAGCAACACATTGCTTATGTTTCCTTAGAATTGTAGGTAAACTAGGAACACCATTTTTCTTCAAAAAATAAAGGTTGTCATAGTTCAAGTGTCCAAATATAGCATGCCATAAAATACTTGATGGAAATGTACCTTAATCATAGTGAGAACTATATGAAAAGTTTTGTGCATGAGAAGAGGTACGTTGCAGCTTCATAAGTCTTTCTCCTTCTACCCCCCTCATGAAAAGTGAGTGATCTGATGCATTTTTGACCTTGATGTTTCCATTAAATATATGAATGGAGTGTCCTTGCTGGTGGATGTGCACCAAAGGCAACAAGTTTCTCCCCATCTCTGTGAGGTATAGAACATCATGTAGAAGAATGTCTGGAAGACCAAACAACTTGAGCTTGATGGTGTCAAGCCCTGATGACTTGAGTTTTGAATTTTGTACAAAATATAATGATCCATAAACATTTTTAGTGAATTATTCAAATAAATCTCTGCTAAAAATGTTATGGAAATTTTCTCCTGAATCAAGCAACCAATCATCTTTCCATGAAGCAAGTGAAGAATTAAACATGTCTTCAGTTACACCATTGTTACAATGTGCCACAACATAGTGAGCGGATTCAGGTGCCTTACCTTTCCCTTTGTCATTTTTCTACCTTTCCCTTGATTTATTTCTTTTTTAAAATTTTCCCAAGGAAACTTACATGTGGATGCATCATGTCCATCTCTATTGCATCATATGTGATGAATATCAAACTTTTCTCCTTGTGACTATCTACCCCCCATGCTTGTCAAATTCCTTCGTACTCTTCCGCTTTGACCACCTATCCCTGAAAAAGAATATTGTGCATGATTCTTCTCCTTTTGGGCAAGGCATATAGCTTCTTAAATAGACTGAGGAGCTATTTTCTTCCCAAAATCCTTCTCTATCTCAGCAAACTTCTTTTCAAGGGAGTCAAAGGTAATCTCTTTAACCTTTCCACTTTCTTGCAATGACTCAAGATAATGTGAATAGGTGGGATATAGTGCCTTGACATAATTTATGAGTGGAAGATCTATCTCAACACTAGTGGATTTTATATCATGCATAATGGATCTTACTTCTGATGCTAAGTAAGGAGGGTCATCATTTTTCAACTCAAGATTGAATAGCTTAATCATCAATTTAACAACTTCAAGTTTAGAGTGTGAGTCATACAATTCCCTCAATTTCATGAAGTCTTCAAAGTCATTTGAAAATGGAAAAATATCATGACTCACCTCTTCATTTATTGATGTTGCAATCAAGGCATAAGCCTTATTGTTCTTGTTTTCTCAGATGGCAAGCTCCTTTTTTGAAGTGGGCTTTTGAGGTGTGTTGTCTCCTACACTTTTACAGACTTCATTCCACAACTCATTCAAAATGAGACTGTGTTTTGTCTTCTAGGACTAGTCAGGATAGTTCTCCTTGCTAGTGAGAACAACTACCACAATGGATATGAGTGAATGAATCATAAAAAAATGAATTGGCCTCAAAATATTTTAGTGGTTTGCACAAAAAAATGATGTATTTTTAATAAAATTAAGTGGCCTTGTCTCCAAAACATTGTCACCTATATTATCCATATACAATACAAACCTTTTAAAACTATACACATAAAGGAGAATGCAGTCTTCAAAGGTCATGTATTATATATCCACCATCCAATATATACAAATGTAAATTCACACTCTATAGAAACCAATACATTCACAATACAATAATTTCACACCTATGACATTTAATATACCAAAGAGTCTTCAAAAAAGGAATATCGAGCAATTTAGTCAACATGCCATTTATTCCAATGACAATATTTCAAAGAAATATATCAACCAATATTTAAAATATTTTTCAGTCCTTCCACTCAGAGCAAAAAAATGTTTCACGAATGGAAGCAAAGTCATGGTAGAGTAGGCCATTTGCATCAAAATAACTTTAGCAATTCGATAGCTCTCCCAACAACAAACGCACAATGTAGAACTAAAATCGAAATGTGATGTTTGTGGCTCTGGACAACTCCCGTATGTGATGGAACACCTTTTGAATATATGAGTATTAACTATGAAAAAATGGTTACATGATTCCTACTGCAACAAAATGATTATATTTCACCTACTTGTTAAATTAATTGAATAAGTGACTTGCAGATTTGTATAGAAAATATTGAAATACATACATTGTAGCTTACAACAAACAAAACTATGGAAACTAAATACAACACAGGAGATAGATAAACATCACACGCATATACACAGTTATTTTTGGACAAATGTTCCCAAAAAAAACCCAATTTGGGAAAACTAGTGCAGGACATAAGGGTTTTATTATTATGTAGTAGTAATTATGAGTAGGACTCGTTGGATGACTAACTGGCTATTCGATATAGTGAGAAACAGGACAAAATGAAATAGTGAGATGATCTCACCCTTTCACTCAAATATACGACTCTAATATGCTGGAAGAGAGCCTTTATGTCCCTTCGGTTCCATCCTCTATAGTAAAATTGTAACAACCACATGTATTCTTTGCATCACCTTTGCTAGGTATTGCAATGCTCCTCCTTCTGACCCTCTCCTCACTATAAACTTCATCTCTCAACCTCCCAGTCACACACCCTTACTCTCAACTTCTGAAACTCAATTTCCTCAACAGGAGTTCCATCTCCCTTCAACCTCTCTGGATATCATTCTTCCCTCTCTACCTTGTCCTCTCCGGCTGAGGAAAACTCCCCACGAGATACTAAATTTTCCCCTCACTGCAAAATATCACTTCAAATTTCTCTCCCAACAACTATTGTGCTTCGAAAATTTGATATTCTGATCTAAACTCAATGTGTCTTCAAAATTCTCATCAAGCCTCATCTTATAATTCTTCTATTGAGAAAAAAATGCCCAAATTAGATTGTAATCAATTTCTCAAATCATTTTGGCTTGACCCTCATCTTCTTCTGGAAGTTTCACCCACAGTTAGATTGATACCATTTAATTATTTTAATTTATTAAGTTTAAACTTAGGAACCCATTAAAAATAATTAATTATTTTAATCAAATTATCTCTGAGTGGATTTCCCACAATGATTTCTCGGTATTGTGGAATTCATGTGTCCAAGCATCCCTAAATTTTAAGGCTTAGAGCACATCCGATGCTAGGAGAAATCAACATTCACACCCTCTAACGATTAACATAGAACAACGTCATAGCTTTGGATTGAAACAAGGAATCATAGCTTAACTCAAGTGAATTGGGGATTGTAATGTGTTACCGCATGGTAGAATGATTGGGGGTTGTAATGATCGATTGTTGGGTGATATTCTTTAGCATTGGAAGTGACCAAAATCATTGAGCATATCACAGAGGAGAAGAACTCTCAATTCAAAGAGGCTTTTGCTTAATTGACAAGAAAGGAGGCATGAGTAGTTGGACGGTTGGGCATGCCCATGCATCAGGATAGTGTGTTATATTTCATCCTTACTACATGTGATTTCTTCCAACACTACCTAGCAATGGTCAAATCTAAAGTCAATCACACCACTATGCTACATATCATAATAAGTACCGAACAATCTAAACTGGTTTTCGAAGGCAAGGTATGAAGTCGGCTTTCTCTCAAGAGATCTTTGCATAAGGGTTAGACTATGGGACATTGGATCAAGACTGAAGGAAGGGAGGCAAATGCGATAAGTTGGAGAGATTTTAAACTTCAGGCTAGAGGTATCAATACAAAGGTGTTGGTTCTATAAAATATGCAGAATAAAGGTAGGATGGAGTTATAAGGGTAGAAATGAAGCCAAAAAATTGGTTGGACCTGATACCATGTTAGACCACGAGGTAACTCCGCAAATCAAATTGTGCACCTGAATTAATATTGATCATAGATATATACATCGAGGAATAGACTCTTAATGCTCACAATTATAATATTGTAGAAGCTTTAACCCAAGCATTGAGTGCCATGTTAGCTCTTGAAGTATTCAAAAGAAGACATACACAACATACAGATGTTTTGAATTTTATTAGTGAGGTAAATCCCTCAAACTATAACCTAATTATTTCAACCTCACATCAAATTCTTTCTATATTTGGTGCTACTTATTTGATGCCTTCTTTGGTCTTTTCAAATGCATTATTTGTGCAGAATTTTATTGTATTGCTTTACTTTCTTATTTTATGAGTATATGTGATGTCAAAGAAGTGATGTTATGCTTGTTGACTTGTTGGCCAAAGAAACAACAAAATTCTTTGCACAATAGAAAGACAAAGATGTTTGCAGTCTATAGTAGCTCCACTACATGTTCAGGGGGAGCATCTTCCACAAAAATTCAAGTGTGGTATTAGCAACATATCCTTTGGTATCTTCTATCTCTTTTGCAAGTTGATCTAGTTTCATTCGAAAAAAACATTTGATCGAACCTTCACTATGAGACTCAACATATTATATTCAGCATCAGGTTTCTTAGTGGTGATTGGACCACCCTTTTATGTTGATGTGAAAAGGAAGAGCAATGAAAGCACTTGAGTGAGATTGAATACCATCTAGTCAATAGTGAGTAAAATCATATTTCTGTTTATGGTTGTAGCTCAACATCAACTCCAAAGTGGGATATTGTCTGTTGCTTGGTGTTCAAATTAATGTCAACCATAGAACTCTAGTGGAGCTTGGAATTGATGTCAATAAATGCATTGGGAGATTGCATGGTGATATGAGATTTGGTTAAGGTATTTTGGTGTTCAAGGAGGTTTAAAAGTGCTACATGACTCTGGTTATCAGATTGTCTATGTTTGCTACTAGAATTCCATACTCATGTAATTTGCCAATGTTATAACATGCTAGCATGTGCTTAGCACTGATATAGTTATCATTGATCTGGGTAAAGCCTAGTGCATCAATCTGGTCATGGAATGCAATGGATTTGCTCATATCACATAGGGGGTTATTGTTAGATGGCCAAGTGATGGATTTGGACTTGGTTTGATTCCTTTAATGTTGAAATTCATTGATAAACAAATTATGGAGTTAGTGGAGTCATTTTGGTCCCTGAATTAGTGTAAATGATATTAATTATTGGTTATCAACTAAATGGCCTAAGATATTATTTTTGGTGTGATGGAATAAATTAAATGTTCCAACCATAGTTAAATAATAAATTCATGGAACAATCTCATCTAAGGAAGTTAGCATTTAGTCCATAAATATTGTTTTGAACACATTCGATGGTCGACATGGAAATACATAAGTTTTACAAGTGGCTCTTCCCCATCATAATTATTTAGTCGATAGGATCGATTCAATAATTCGTAGCTATACATACACGTTTCCATAGAGAATTTTGGTGTATGTGTCTATGATTTATTGTTATAGCACTTGGGCACACCAAATGCATTTTTTTTGTATTTTTCCTTGTTTTGGCACAAGTTCGAAGCCCATTTAATAGGAGGAGGTGTTGAGATGGTAACATAGGTCATGTACAATATGTGATGATTGATCATAAGCACATGAATGTTAATATATTTATGTTGTTATGATCCTAATTTAATATGCAATTAATGAGCATAGTCTTACTCTATTATTGGCACAGATTGTGATGGATCTGAGGTCGACAAGGGTATTTTGACTTAGGTAGCATACGTTTGATATGTCTACACATTGGTTCAATTAATTAATAGATGTAAACTAATTTGGTCTATGATGTGTGGATGGATCTCAATTAACTTGATCAAAATGATGCGAACACATTTGTTATCTGATTCATGGTATTGGTTTTTTAATGTTATGGATTTGGTCCTGAGTTAATTGCTTGATTTGGTTTGCTTGGTTATGGTTCACATGGAGTGTGATAGTACATAAAATTCATTGTGGACAGGTTTGGTCATGAAGGTAATGATCATAGTTAATATTGTGGCATATATATACATTTGGTTATGGATCATTGTATAGGTGATGAAGTCTTAGTTCTATGATTTGTGTATGGATTATCATTTTAGTGTCTAGTCGGCATTCTTCTTGCGTGATTCATGTAGGGGTATTCATAAATTCTATTGACTAAGAGGTCAAAAGAATTACTAAACGAGTTGGTTCCTTAAAGAATGGTTTGTTAGGATAGTATTTATTTAGAATTTCCATGTAATTCATTAAAATTGATGAATTGTTTAAGTGGTTGTAGTTTTTGTTTAATTCTCCCTAAATTGGTCTTTTAGATCCTATATTTGTGGATATTGATCGAACCATTTGTAATCCATATATTATTTGTATTTTAATAAGAAAGAGGTTCGAGAGTCTACGAAGTGGGAATTATTGATTTTATTTCCAACTAATACTTCTAGAATCTCTTATATCTATCATATATTTATCACATTGAGCACGTGGTCTTGTAGTTATTTTTTAGTTTAATTGTCACAACCTAGAGAAAAATATAAGATACATAATATATATCTGTGTGTATCTGTGTGTGTGTGTGTGTATACATGAGTTGAAGGAGTGAAGGAAAGGAGAGGGGAGTGTTCAGAAGGGTGATGCAGTGCTGACATGAGCAAGAGGAATCAAAGGATTTGAGGAGAGTACGAGGGAAGACACATATATATAATATAGCCTGATGATATAGATCTTTTCACTTCAGGATGCATATAAAAGCACATGTAACCATGAAATAATATCACATAAAATGAGCAGTAATAAAATGCAACTATGAGAAAACAAAGGCACAAAACAACTTGATAGCAAATTTCACCGAGTTTAGGTTACGTCTCGAGGCCCTGCTCAAAGTGGCAAGGCCTCATTCATTAATCTTTAGAAAAATCAAAACAAATGCATGTACAAAAGACACCTTATACTTCCACTTCCAAGGATCACCTAAAAAGGCACACCTTTGATGAATAAATAGATTGTACCGTTGAATTCCTGGCATGAAATTAGGTCAGACGACTGTAAACTCAACCCTTTTTTCTTTAGTTAGAACATGGACCCTTAGGAATCTCAAAGGTTTCCCAAAGATTCCTTCGCGATGGTGGATTGGAATTTTGCTGCTCAAATGACAAATTTGACTTCAACATTGTGCTCCTTATGAAAAACTGAGTAGGATGAGTATAAAGTTGGCTTGATTTTGAAACTGTCAAAATTTGGCCCTTAGGGAATCTTTTAGATTCCTCATGATTGCACAATGGTTCCTCTCTACAAGTTTCTTGAAATTCTACTGCTCAACTTAAGAAATTGATCATGTCATTAGACACCTAGTGAAGTTCTAGTTTGTTTTATTATGAAGCTGGCATGATTCTATCACTGTGAAAATTTGGCCCTAAAAGAGTCATTTTGATTCCCTATAGAATATTTATGGAATATTCCAAGGAATATTCCTCTAGAATATTTGTCGAACTTAATGGCTGGGTGGATACCCTTGGGTGCAGAGTTCCTGCACATGGTTCCATAGGCAAATGTACGACCCCGCTAGGTGACTCTTCTTCTCTACTCTGAACGGACTGGACTGGGTTAAATTATTCTTGATAGAGAATTGTTTTCATTGACCACTTGTGTGGTTTTTTGAGACTGTGCTATGTTGGGCGACTAAGGGTCAACGGTTCAAACTCACAATCCTCTGGTGTATTCTAATATTCTAATTAAAAACAAATTTCAATTGTACCACCATTTAGAGGTCATCCAAAAAATTAACCATGCAAAAAATTCATCGCAAACAGTGCAAATGGTTTCCTAGTTAGTTCACCTAGTCAATTACTAACCAGGCCCCATGTGGCCTACTCTGATTGGGCCATGTAGTGTCTTCTCATTTCTTCATTGTAAAAATAGTTAGCCACCATGTGTTAAATGTTGATTGGTCCATACTATTGTGTCACAATGTTAATTGTGTTACTAATGTCAACTGTCACGTGTCACGCCCTCATTGGTTGTATTTCATTTGTACTATCATTTTACCTTGTTGTCATCAAAACCCATATGGATGTGCCACTTGTAATGCACTGATTCACAAAGAATATTCTAGAATATGCTGATGCCATCCTATATGAACATGTCACGCAGAACTATACAAACATGCCACATGGCACTTATCCTGCATTTGTAAAACAATTATTGGCTGCTCAAATCTTCAGTGGGCCCTAACTGTTGCATACTGTGTCTGTCTGAGGTGTCGTTAGATATTTTGGATTCATAAAAACAAGCTCCTTTATTATAGATAGGTTTGGCTAAGTTTCGAGGACTTTGAAAATTTGGCCTTTTAGGATCCTCCTGGATCATTCCTCCCCACCAAGGAGGTTTTTGTCCTCCAAAAGCATGAGCAAAATCTATAATTTTTTTGTGCTCCCTCATATTTGTAGTTAGAAGCCATCAATGATGAACCAATACATGCATTTCATGCCAACCTGTAGTACATTCGTCAAAAATTATATACAAGACCAATAACAATTCAAACAAGACTCCAACTATCACAAAAGGCCCGAAATATCACTATGTTTCATTCTTCAGTAATAGTAATCACTTCATCACTTTCATAAATGTATCACAACATGTGATTTACAAAAATTTTCCATGACAAGCTACTAGATGTAGTAAAAGAATCTCTCACTCAACAAAGTGAATGGGTCATCTCCATGTAACAAATTCACTTGTTGAATATATTCACCAAATGGTTCCTTCATATGTTCTTTCCAGGCATGGAGTATCTGAAAGTTGTCCCTCTGATGTCCATCCTTGCTGCAAGGAATGTAATGATTCTTTCTCCTCCAGACTTGATGGATCGTCTTGAAACACTTGTTTCTAATGTGCCTCTGATAAGTTCTCGTGGAATCCTCACTATCAATGGAATGTGATGAGGTGATCCCATCATCCATTTTTTGTTTGTCATTAGTTATCTTGGAGTATTCTCCAAATTCTTTTTCGACATACCCAAGTCCTACATAAAGAGTAAATTCCTCCGCTTTGACGGGATTCATAATTCCCTGGTCATTAATGTTGAGGCCCTTTCACTGATACCCCATTCTTTTCAATAATTTTGATCCAATTCATATAGTATGTTTCTAAAAAGAAATGAAATCTTCATCATAAAAAGAAGAGTCACTTGTTCCCTCAGGCTTGTTATGATGCATATTTTCCAAGGCCTCCCCCTTAGCTTGTAACTAGTCATGCAACCTTTGATTCTCCTGCTCTGCTTCTTGTAGGACTCTTCTTACTTCAACATTCTACACCTGAATTATTTGGTTGGTTTCATCGAGTTATTGAAGCTATGCAATATTTGTTGTCCTCGTCATTTTTGTTACATCTCCTGAAATATTTGTCTCATCATTCAAATTGGAGCCTAAGTTGATACGCACATATTTTACAATCCCAATAGCCATAATCTTCATTTTAGCACCTGCATCTAATTCTGGGTCAATTGGCCCAATGCCTACAAATCTCATAGTTGTGATCTTCTCATCATCTTCTAATTCATATTCTCCCTCTTATTGCACAATTTTTATTTTCTTTCACTTCTTTTTTTGTCGTTCCTCCTTTGCCTCAATTTTGGATGCAATTTTCAATGTTCCTTATCATGGCCTTATTTCTCACAATGATTACAAGAGGGATTTGCTTCTTTTCTCTTAGCTATTGCTGCCCTCTTTGGGCAGTCATCTTGCTCAATTTTCCCCTTGATTTCATGATGTAAAACCTTCAGACTAGCTTCATTAAGAGTTTTAGGTTCAAATAATAACAATGAATGACACAAATAACTATGCAAAGAGCCAATACAATTTATCAAAGTCTCAGGAGTGTCAAGTGGAGCATTCAACACTAATGATTTTTTCCTAAACTATTCTGTAAAATTATTAACATCTTGACCTTTAGTTTGTTTTAAATGTTGTCATTCCATAATAGACTTATGTCTATAACCCAATGGGAAAAATTTTCCTCATAAAGGAGAAACAAACTCATACCAAGATGAAAGAATTTTATGACTAATCTTACCACCATTTTGTAGCTTTCCTTCCCACCATATGAGAGTAGTGCCACTCAATCGAAGAGATGCCAACTGGATCTTGCCTTCATCCTCCTTGATTTGTTGTATGTGGAAATATATTTCACCCAGTCTAATCTAGTTGTTTATCTTTTCTACATTAGATTCTCCACTAAACATAAGTGAATCAAACATGATATCTCTATACAAAAAGAGCTTTCTATGATTTTTTCTACATCTAGAATGATGAGAAGAGGAAGACAAAGAAATTTCCCTGGAAGATGGATAAGGAGGTTCAAGAGGCTCTCGTCCTCCTCCTTAATGATTCACTAGGGCACGATCATCTGGTTCATCCTTCTTCTATAGCTTTGCCATTGTTTTCTCATACTCTACTAACAATTTACTTTCTACCATGACATATAAGGGCTTGTGATGATTTTTATCTTCCTCTGACTGAGCATCTTTGTCTACCATTTTCTTTCTTCGTATTGTATGCCTTGCTTCTATATCAAAGGACTTAAGTTTTAATTTACCTCTTTGGAGCTTTTCCTTGGTTATCAAACACTTGTAATTCACATCAACAAAAGACCTGCTCTGATACCAAACTAGATCTACATATTTTCACTTCAAAATGCATAGAAAAATGCATTTAAAAGCACATGTAACCATGAAAGAATATAACATAAATGGAGCGGAAATAAAATGAAATCATGAGAAAAAAAAGGCACAAAACAACTTGATAACGGAGTTCACCTAGTGTGGGTTACGTCTATGGGCCCTGCTCAAAGTAGGGAGGCCACATTCATTAATATTTAGTGAAATCAAACAACATGTATGTACAAAAGGCACCTTCCACTTTCACTTCTAAGGATTGCCTAAAAATGCATATTTTTGCAGAAGAAATGGATTGCACAGTTATATTCCTAGTGTGGAATCATGTCAGATGATTCTAAACGTGATCCCTTTCTTCTTTCGTCAAAATTCCAAACCTCGAAAATCTTAAATATTCCTGAAAGATTCCTTTTCACTAGTTGACTGGAATTATGCTATTTAGATGACAAATCTGACTTGACCACTGCACTCCTTGCAGGAAACTTACTAAAATGAGTATAAAGTTTACCTAATACAGAAATTTTCAAAATTTGACCCTTAAGTGAATATTTTAGACTCCTCATATTCCACAAAGATTCCTCTCTCGAAGTTGACTGAAATTATACCGCTCAGATAAAAAAATTGATCTCACCATTAGACTCATAGTAAAATTTTGGTTCCTTTGAGTATAAATTTGGTATGATTATGTCATTATGAAACTTTGACCTTAAGGGAATCTTTTAGATTACCTAGAGAATCTCTATGGAATATTCCTCTAGAATCTTTCTCGAATTCCACGACCATGTCGATCCCCTCCAGTGCACGGTTCTGGAACACAGTTCCAAAAGTAAATTTGGCCATTAGGAGATCTTTTAGATTCATCATGATTCCACAAAGATTCCTCTCTGGAAATTGACTGAAATTCGACCACTCAAAGTAGAAAAATGATCTTGCCACCAGACTCTTGTTGAAATTCTAGTTATTGTTAGATTAGAATTTTATGATCCATATTTATAATGAGATTGTCTTTTGGATTAATCGAAATATTGATTTTTGGTCGACATTTCAAAGAAACTAATGTGGTTCAACCTCAGGACAAAGGTGAAAAAATCAATCTTACGAAATGTTTAAATAACAGAGATTCATCCCGACCCAAAAGTAGCCTTTATGAACTAGCCATTATGAGAAGTTTGTTATGAGTTAGGAATTATTTAATGGGATATAACATGAATTTATTTATTAATTTCTTAATTTACTTTCTATTTTCATTTTAATACTTATTGAAATAAAATAAGAATAATAATAATTATTAATAATTTATTATATATTCATTATCAATGAAGAATCTAAATAAAATTAATAATAGAATAAATAAGTTTGAAAAGTTGTTAGTATTTATATTAATAATAAAGCTAATTAATATGAATAGAGAAAGAAAACTAAAATTAAATCAAATATTATTAAATATTGAAACTATTAGGGAAATATCGAAAATGAAAGAATAAAGGAAATGACAAGAATAGAAAAAAATTAATAAGCATAAATAAAAAAATAAATAAAAAATCCAAAATAAAAAAAATTAGGCATAAAATATAAATATAAATAAAAAAAATAAATCAAAACAATCAAAAAGATAGGGAAGGAATCCAACTCCTTAATTTCCAATCATCATCACGGTTGAGATTGATCACATGCTTCTCAATATCAATGGCTTCTCATAGATTCCTATCATGGAAATAATCAACCCTGGAGATGACTTGGGAATCCTCAATACAAACATGGTGCTTAGATTTCATCACATATTCAGTTAAAGCGAAGGAACGAGAGTGATTGTGCCTAATGTACATTGCATGTTCTCAGATTCTTTGGTTTATGTAGTGATGAGTTTCATCAATGTAAGGAATCCCACATGAGAAACGAATTGAGTAGACCCATTTCATGTCTTTAGGGTTAGTTGGGTCTCTAACAGATCTAAAATAAATCCTAATGGTATTAAGGGTCTTGAAAGTAGCAAAAAATTTGTTCTTCTTAATAATATGAGAAATCTTATCATTGGTTCCTTGCATAAAGCGAAGCAACACATTGGAAATTTGATTATCACGAGTTAGTTTAAGTCAAGATTCTCTCCTGGAACTTTGAATTGCTTTAATGGCTTGTTGTCTCCTATTCCAATTATTTTCAAAAATGTTCAGCAGATGAGATTTCCTCTAAGTGATTCTCATCAGACATCCTAAGAGCACATGTGGCAAGAGTGTTAGGAACTCCTAATTTATGGGCCAAAAACTGATGATAAGAAACATTAAGATATTGTTGCGTGTGAGTTTTTTTGTGAAAAATTTGGTGAGAAATAGAACCATTGTATGTGCTAGAGAAGATGATATCAAGGAAAGGAAGGAACCCATTATATTCAACTTCCTTCATGAATTTGATGGATTCAGATTGGGAATTTAGATGATTGAGAAATAAATTTAATTTCTCATGACCATGGGACCAAATGACATAAGTGTCATCCACAAACCTCTTCCATTTCTTGGGGTGGAATGGAGTAGAGGCTAAAGATTTGGTCTCAAAATATTTCATTAATAAGTTCAAAAATCACGAAATAGGATCAAACATTGCAACCCCACAAGTTTGTTCAAACAACTCACCTTAGAAGCTGAAAAAGGTGGAGGTAAGGAAAATACCAACTAATTTGGCCATGCCATTATCAATTATCTAATTAATGACATCAATGACCTCTTGAATAGGGATTTTTGTATAAAGGAAGAGAACTTGAAAGCTCACTAATAAATCCCCTAGGTCAAGCCTTATATCTTTCACCTCTTTGACAAAGGAATCAGAGTGTTTGAGAAAGGAGTCTATGAGACCAACAAAAGGTTTGAGATTTTGAGCTATGAATTTAGTAGGAAGGTAGGAGGGATGACCTATTGTGTTTCCAATAGGTCTTAAGGGGTTCCCAGTTTTATGGACCTTCAGAAGGACATAAATTCTAGGGGTGAGATGATTACATTCAATAATATTTTTTCTAATAGGATTAAGAAAATTATTAGATTTTATGGCTAGTGCAATTTCTTTAGAAAATTTTTTAATGGGTTTATTTTTATGTTTAATGCAATTACCAATGTTATGATCTGGTTAATCATTTTGCTAACATAGTTTGAGTATAAAGTTGGCATGATTTTATTGCTGTGAAAATTTGGCCCTAAGGCAATGTTCTAGATTCCTTGCAAAATATCTATAGAATAATCCTCTACAATGTTTCTCAAATTTTTTGGCTTGTTAGCTCCTCTTGCACACACAGTTCCACTAGTGAATGTATGTCCCTTCTCGATGACTCATTTTCTCCCCTCTGGACAGATTGGACCAGGTTAAACATTCTAGGCAGAGGATTGTTTACATCGACCACTTGTGTTATCCGTTGGCATTGTGCTATGTTGGGTGACTCAGGGTCAAAGCTTAAAACCTACAGTCCTCCATTGTATTCAAGTAAAAAAAATTATATATCAGTTGTAACCCTCCAACAGTTAATCCTGTGACTATTTAGAAGTCACCGACAAAATTAAGTAGCTGAAAAATTCATCGTTGTCGGTGACTAGCAATGGTGAAAATTTTTGCCTAGTTAGTTGACCGAGTCAGTTCCAACTAGGTGCCACGTGGCTTGCCTTGATTGGGACATGTGGCATCTCCTCATCTCTCTATCGTACACCAAGTCAACCACCATGTGGCAAATGTTTATTGGTCAATACTGCCACATCACCTTGTTGATGTCAGTTGCCATGTGAAATGCCCTTATTGGCTTTATTCCATTTATACTTCCACATCATGCTACTGACGTCAGTAGTTGTACATATATGTCACGTCTCATGATCTATTTTTCCAAGAATATTCCATATTTTGTTGAGATCATCATGTATGGACATGCAACGTGGAACCTATCTTGTATCTACTGAAAAATTATTATTTGCTAAAAACTTCAGCATACCATAACTTTTGCATATGGTGTCGTTGGATTCATAAGGATGAGATCTTTGATTTGAGATAGGTTTCATTGAGTTTAGAGGACTTAAAAAAATTGGCATTTTAGGATCCTCCTGGATAACCCTAAGACATGCACAACAATTGGTTGATTTTGGTTTCTGGTAAAATTTGTTAAGTGACAAGACCAGGAACCATCAATCGATAGAAACCATAACAGAGATTTCCTAGAAGCCCAAAAGGTTTGCAAATTGACATTTCTGAAAGACACGATAATTTTCTCCATTTCCCTGGACCATCAATCTTGGATGCAATTCTAATTGAGAGTTGGACATTTTTGTGGGGTCAACAAGTAAACAGGTGGTTGGTGAAGATCTATATTACAAGTAGCTAATAGGTGGACAAGTGGGCCAAACTAAAGGATAAGAGCATAGGATTTCATTGTACTGGAAATGGTGGACGAGGGGCCAACCCAGAACTAGGCACTGGCTCCTATGCCTAGAAGGTTATACCCAGAAGGTCAGAAGCTCATCACACTTTTAAATTTACACTTTGAAAAGTGTTGGGCTCTAAGCTGTAGTCATATGAGCACACAATTGTAGCGATAACTATCATATGTGTATTGTTTACCCCTCTGACTCCTCCCACTTTTAGAAAATCCAACCATTATGATATTTTATATGCAATTTATATCCTGGAGGGGTTAAAGGAAACATCAGTTTTGGGAATTAATTTGAGATTGTACTAGGAAAAGGGATAACTCCGAGCAAATCTCAGCTAGATTTTCATTAGTGAGTATCGTAGATTAGAAGAGTTTAATGACAGAAAGCCGTAGGAGAATCTTGATGATTTGGAATGTAGGGTTAATGAATTGTAAGTGTTCTTTGAAACAAGATTATGATGAGGGAGTACAATTTGGTGTCTCTGAATAATATGTGGTTTTCTGAGTAATGTGAGGAAGTTGAGCTAAAAGTATAGTGTGATATGGGTAGTGGAGTGTGAATGGAAAAGGTTCTAGTGTGCTTGTGAAGTGAAGAAGTGTGTATAGAGAGAGATTTGGACACTTGTAACAATGTCTTCGTTGGACAGTATGTAGGGTAGAGGCAAAGGTTGTGTGTAGAGAAGCTACAATAGTGAAGTGTTTGAGGAGAATTGAAGATCGATGGTGTCAGTAAAAATATTATAATGAGGTTCCTTGTGTTGGAATGGAGATCTGAGTGGCAGATATGGAGTCTATATATTTTTTAGACTGACATGTTCTGCTTACAAGGGTTGTTATGGTGTAGCAACTACTTTTTTTATGCATGCAATGTCCTTTATCACATAGTGAATTTTTTGATTAATTGAATAAGAATAGTGTATGTGGTTGAGTGCATTTTGTATCGTATTGACGACATGGTGTAATTTTTGGTTTGAGTTGATTCAGAGTGTTGGATTGTAGAATTATGAGCATAGTATTGTATTGTTCAGAGAGGGTTGATTAAAAGAAAAATTTGTACTATGTAATGTTATTTCATGATTTTACGAAAGATTTTGTTTGTAGAGAGGTGATAGGTATTAAGTTGTTGTGATTGAGGTTGAGATCATTCTTCTAGTGATCGTATTTAGTTAGAGTCTATGGTAGAGTAATGAGAGGTTTGAGATGTGTAGGTGGAAGTGGTGTGAAATCTTTTGGAAAAAGGTCCAAAAGAGTCTTAAGGTTTGGAGACTTCAATAAGATAGTTGTAACATCCTTATAGTAGTGGCCAAAGAATTTGATTAGGGAGTGCTTGCTTCCTTCCAGTGGTAGTTATAGAAACAATTGGAGGTGGTATCATCTAGCAGGTAGGATCGTGCACACTATTAAAATGCTATGCTAATGTAAGTTGTAAAATAATATTTTCTTAATAATAAGATGACATACATCAAGACAACAACAACGATGTTTTTTCCAAGTTGGTTTTGCACCTAATATCTAGTGTCCATATGTGCTTGATGATGTTCTTACTAACATTTGTTGCTCATGGCTCACGATTGATAATGTTAGTGTATATAGCTATTGATTATGTTTATGCATATTCTACTAATTATTTGTAAAGAAGAGTAAAAAAGACTAAATTTGATTCATCATGAAATATTGATTCACCCCTCCCATTTTAATATTTATAACAAATATATTATTATTTATTTGATTATTATAAATAAAATCATTTACTTTTCCTCTTTTATCATTTATCATTATTTAAGATATGTAACATTTTACTTCATTACCCATTAAAAAAGGAATTACATCTTCCACTTGTATAGACTAAAATATATAAACTAAAATGAAATGCTTAATTATTTTAAGGAAAATAACTACCTATGGAAAATGAATTTAGTGTTGGAAAATGTGCAAAAAGAAATGTTAAATTTAGAATGTGCTAAAAATAGACCTGCTAAAAATAACATTTCTAAAAATAACATTTTTGGGGCCCTTCCTATTTATACCAGTCCCTAGTCTATCTATAGGAAGTAAAATTAATTTTTGTCTTAACAACAGTTCGAAATATTAATTAATTAATTCAGTTGAGTTAATTAATTATGGAAAATCAAACTTAAAGTCTTTCTGAGATGATACAATTATATTGTCCCTTGATTTAGGAATTTATCCCTTGATTAAAGGAGATAAGGTTCAGTTCTATAATTAGAGGATCAGTTGACTTAGTTTTACTTAGTCAAGTCCAGTTAGATTATTTTAACAAGTTGTTAAAATAATAAAATATAGTTTGTTAATTCTTGCATGCATGTGACAACTATTATTTTAGATAACTGAGGATTCACTAATGGATAAATGTTCCATGTTAGTTTTGTCAGAGACCCAGTTGAGATCAGATGTGGGACAGTGTACCATCAGATGCTTGGATATTTCTAGTAAGTATTCCTTACATGGAGAAGGATCCGTTATAGGAGATTGGAGGACTTATGGCCTATATATTGAGGCCTAGGTAGTCCATGATTTTCATCTTCTGATTGATGATCATCAGTATCTTCTGATTACAAAGAGAGCAAGATAGCTATTGAGTTGATTCTTTCTGTCTATGGTTGAGGATATCCACTTGATTGATAATACATGGTTGCGGTTTTATGCTGATGCTTTCCTGTGGATATATCTTGTGTTATGTGTGATTATTTCTCTTGATCAATTATGCATGTTTCTACTTGATGTTGCTCATGAATTTGATTATGCTTCAACTTAATGTTTTGTAGAAGTAGAACAAGTATTATGCTTTAGGAAATTGCATATATTGATTTGTTCTATAGGTGAAATTTCTACATTTATTAGTGGGGCATCCACTAAATCATTAATTAAATGATATAATATCATCATCATAGAAAAAAATTAAATACAAAGATTCACATGAGTTTCAAACCAAAAATTGATAGATTTGGAACCTTTAAGAAAAAATGTGCATGATTCCCATAATCATAAATTGCGAATGAAACTAATGAAAATGAGTTAGTGGAACTCAAAATTAGAAGCTAAAAAGTTAGAATCATAAGGTAAAAAGGTTACATGAATCTAACATTTATTATTATAACATTTCCCACTATAAATCATTAAATGGTGAGAACTCAAGAGAGGTGGTTACATAATTCCCATTTCTACATGTTTTGTTGGGAGTCAGTGCATCGTATTTCATAAAAAGGAAAGTGCATAAGATTTGACAACAAAAAGTCACATGAACTGAAAAGTTCTAGTTGATTATGTCAAAACCCAAAGGACAAGGATTTAATCATATTGCATAGATTTGAGTGTTTGTAAAATTGCTAATTTTGCAATGTATTATGATTTCTCTTAATACAATGTATTGATTTTAGTGGTTATGAATGGATAAATTGGTTATTCTACTTTTGCATTGAGTTTGTTATTTTTATAGTGCACAAAGGCCACATTAAAATATGTTCTCACTATTCTAAATCAGTTGATTAAATAGAATTGGAAGGAAATCATTACACTTTGTAAAAGATATTATAGTTAAGTAGAGAATATTTAATCAACTAGATGTCCAACATCATTATCAAATAAAAGAAGTTAAAGGCAAAGGATCACATGAGCTCGAAATCACAAGATAGTAGAGCTATAATCATGATAGCAAAGGTCACATCATTCCATAATCTCCAACAGCAGAGGCCTAGAGAGGGTGAATACAAGCTAGGAGGTCATATAAGTCTCACTTATCCAACTTATACATGGCCCAAACACCTAATAATCTGTAGAAAAAGCTAACATTATCTGAAATTGTAGTCTTCTATAATCACATCTACACTCGTATGTACTAGAGCTCTCACTGGTTGATATTTACTCAACCTATGTAGCTATTATTTATGTTTTCCACCTTCAATGAGTTTCATGAGTAGCGTTCTCCATGACCCATCATGAATGTTATAGTTTAATATGAAACTCCACTAAGACCATTATAGAAGTATTGAAAAGTAAGTCTGAGAAGCTACATCTGCCTCAAGGAAATGCGTAAAAAAAAATTAATTTATCCCTTCGACACTGTTAGGGCATTGGTAGGATGTGATCGAACTCTCCGAGTGGCTTGAAAAAGATGTTCGTCACTCCTACCCTTTAAACAAATAACATTAATGTGAATATGGTTTTTGGAGTGAGAGGGTAGTGTTTGAAGTGATCAAAAGAGTGATCAAAAGGATGATAAGGGTAACACACGACGTAAAATTAAGTAAAATATGTCTATGTTCATTTTCTCCACCTCTCCAAATCAAGTGTAAAAAAACATTCACCTTGAAGCGAAAAGGAGGGAGAAAAAGTGAATGAAAGGTAATGTTGTTAAAGTGACAAGAGGACTCCAACTTTAGATAAGCCTACTTGTAGTGAGCTTGAGTATATTTGTAGGTGATAAGAGGAGCGTTTGACTAAGAAAATTATAGCTACTGCATTTTCTATTGTTCTCTAATGGACGATCAATCCCTTTCCCCATGTCATTATGCCTTATCACATATAAATGAATGATTTTTTTTGTATATGAAGATTGCTTAGCTTATAGTACTAACTTGTACATAATAAAGTAGTTCGTCAATCCCTTATGGCCTATGCTTATAGGTAATAGGTGTTGGGAGCTAATGATAAGACCGTTGGAGAAAAACCTCAGTCAAGGGAAGCTAGGACTATATTTTAATGAAAAAAAAATTCGCTACTCATCTGCTTTATTTTGGCACTGTTATCATTCTACGTCACTATGGGTAAGTTGGTTGATAAGATAATAAATCTCATATATTAGCGAATAGATATACAAGAAATACTCTCTTAAAATAAAGGGGAAAAAATAAAACCAATTCTTTAATTGTAAATAGGGCAACTAATGACTATTGTGTGAAACATTTGGCCAAAGGAGAAGAACAAGTGGAGAAATCCCATTCTAACTTTATTTTTCATTTTAAATTTTAGGAGAATAAATCCATGAAATAATATTATACCACCACCATCTAGGAGATTTTCTCCCTCTTTCATTGTGGTTCCTTTTTATTGATCGTTCTTGAATAATAAGTTGTAGGAAGACATTGTTTCACCTCAACCTTGATAATGCTCCTAGGAAGGCCTATAAGAGTATTGGAGGGGTCTTCAAAGATTAAGCACTTTAAATATTAAGGGGTTAGATATAGGAATTTATAGTTAAAAATTGAATACATGGCCTAAAATCCTTGATCAAATCTCCTATGCAACATTGAAATACCATTGAAACCATATCAAATTCTCTAAGATAATGTTCCTAGATTGTTGCAATTCTCTGACTAGTCACAAATAGAACATTGAAGGACCTAACATGGGTTTTCTATAGAATTTAGTTTTTACTTTTGTGCTTTTTGGTAAAATATAATCCCAAAATCAACATAAAGTTGAGGTTGTACTAAGAAGAGCTTATATAAAATCACCATAACTCAAATCCACTTGGAATTGTTGAATTTGTGGTTTTGTTTAATAGTTACGCTTAGGCCTAGGTTTGATTCGATATTGTGACATTTAGGCTAGCTAAAGCCCTACCATCTTTCTTCAATGTTGTCTATTTCTTCCTATTGTTGTCCAACATTGTGATTCTTCTTTATATTTTGATTACCCTTTACACTGTATAATTAGTAGTAGGTGGTTTTATTTTCATTTATTTCAGACCATTAGATTCCATGTTTTTCTTTTCAATAATTTTTATTTTGAATACTCAGAGAGTGAAATGAGATAGTAATAAGGATCATACTTGCATTGAGCTAAAAAATCATCCTCCTTGCTATAATCTAGATTTCACCCAATGAAAACTCTGCATTGTGCAAACTTCGCATATATATCTTTGGAAACAATCAAACTGCACACAATGTATTGTTCACTCCAATACCTTAACACTAATGAGAACAAATAAGAGAAAATAATAACTAAAATTATCTATATTTTTTTAATTTCATAGCACAACCACATTAGCTTACAATATTAGGGTCTTGAAATATGTTTGTAGATGAAACTTTCGAAGAAAATAAACTTACAACTATAATCTAAGCTAGGGAGTGAAAATACATTTGTCTCCAAGTGCTTCATGGGAAGCCTCTCTAACATAGGGGTGAAGTGCAAGGTCATTTTGGGCTCTGTGGAGTGATATACCCATTTCATTAGATTCTCAGTATGTGGTTTACGCATGTACAGAGTTTTCCTTTGGAAATTTACAAGATCAATGCCATAGCCATGACCGTAGATCTGAGCCATGAATATTTAATGGAGTTATTTCAGTGTAGGTGGTAACCATAATGGCCTATCTTTTAGAAAACCTACATGCATGATTGTGGGTAGTTTGTGGTTGTGATAGATGGGAGAGATACTGGTCAAAATTCACTTGAATCCCTAGGGAAACTATTGATAATAAAGGGTACTTTTTCCAAGCATTGACCCAATAAGGAAGATTCCATTGTAACTATCTCTCATATGTTTACATTTGACTTGGCCCTCATTAACCAAGATCCAATCAAGGAAAGGCCCATTGAGGCACTCCTTTGCTTGTAGTTCTTCTTATCCTTGTTAGAAGTGTTCCACTTGGTTTGAATGTAGTTTTTATTGTAAAGTTTTTCTTTTCACAATGGATGAGTTTAGTCCATGATATTCATATATACAATAGGGACTTCCTCCTAAAGTGGAGGGCCCACCTCGATATAGATATGGGATTGATCACACAATGGAACTCAACTTGGACATGCATTTCTCTCGGGGCACTACTATTGTTTCTCTCGAGGTTGACAAAATATTGAAAGAAGTAGTTGACAAAATTCCACTATACATCACTCTCATCCTTCCTTGACTTGGCCCCTGATTCTTCGAACAAAGTGGTCCAATAGTATTTATCAAAAATCCATTGTAATAGGACTGCACCAAATGGAAAATCTAGAGTTTCAACTCCTAGTGTCATTAGAGGTACCCCTAATGAAACTTTCAAACCATAAACTAGCACCATAGATCCCATCCTTGCCACCTCTTACTCCTCTTACTAGGAAAGTAACCTAACTTTATTGTTTTTGGCCTTTAGTAATCCACTGTACGTACCTTCATAACATCGACATTGTTCCCTCCATTAACAATTTATGGAGGCTCTACTAGCCCTATTTGAGTAGCATACGCGTTCAATGTCAGAATATCAAATCTGATCTACTAATCTAGTTTCAAGGGACCATCCATTGGTCGTGGAATTACTACCTAATTCTAGGTTTCGTGTTGGATGAAAATCTAGAAATAAGCCCATTCCATTTCTTAGTATGGTTGGTCCTAAGCGATCCGCCTGGCTCTTTTCCTAACAAACAAGTTGCATATACCTTTAATAAACCACCTTCCATTCCCACATAAATTAGTTTACCTTTTAGCGGTTTAAATGATGAATTTTTTTTTTCATTAACACTCCCATGGCAATGTTGTATCAGAAAGACATGACAAAAACTTATAGCTTTCTTTAACCATGCTGTTTGGATTTATGTACCCTTACTTTTGAGACGTTAAATTACCATAGGATACAACCCTTGTAATATTCGACGACTTGACCGCAGGGGCGCTGACGCCAGCTCTCTGTTGTCAGAAATAATTTTTGTCTTAAAAGTCATTCGCCGTGCTTTGATTTATTAACGACTCGCCGACATATTTTATTTGCTTCCATTCCAAGAAACGAAAATATAAACCGACTTCAGCGGACTTCGGCCTCCCTTCCAAAAACTTTATCTATAAATGGAATAAAATAGAGCTACTGCCTGGGGCTTTTTCCTTAACAATTAGTCTGCCAAAGGAGATCTGTAATTGGATACGGTCGTGTATCAAATTTTGGAATAGTTTGAAAACTCACATTCAAAATAAATTCAAACCTATCATGATAAGAAACATAAATTTACAAATACCAAAAAGTGGCCAAACTTTAAGTATCTTCTGCCTGCCGTGGATATAAATTTCCTTTCAAACTGAATACCGCGTGGGCCATGCGAAGGTCCCTACTCATTCGGATACTCTCAAATCGCTTTGCAAAAGTAAATGTGCGTTAACTTACAAACTATTCAAATATACGATTTTCCTGTGCATGTCATTTTTATTGGATAATTCTATTTCCGGAACGCGTTTTTTTTATAAAAGCACAGTACATATCATCCATATCGTCCAGATTATTACGCATATTTAAAACTTGTTATCCTCTAGAAAAATAATCATATAAATAAATAATAAGGGTGTTATCTTTCAGCCGATTCACATGACATGAGAAAAACAATAAAACCAGCAATCCTAAAAAAAGATGAAGACTATGTAAAACTTGAAGCCGAAAAACTAGCATCTCATAGATAAATTTCACCGTATTTCCTATTTCACCCTTTTCTTTCTATAGTTTTTTTCGGAATTTGATGTTTTTCAAAATGTTCAAGAAGAACTGTCCTCCGTGAATATATCTACCTTTCATTATCATGGTTTGATTAAAAGTAATTTGGCTTTTCAATATAATTTAGGGAAATGGAGTTGTAATTGTTTGTGGTAAAATAATTAAAGTTATAATATTTAATAAAAATTCGTAAAAAAACTTAGTTGTTTAGGAAGATCACTTTTCGTATTTTAAAGAATTTTGTGATATTTTGATATTTGATATTTTTAATATTTAATATTTTTTAAATATAACAATTATTTTATTGTATTGATAATTTCTAATTAATTATTTGTTAGCTGACTTTTTTTTGGATTTAGGTTTATCAAAGATGAATCTGTCCGTTCAAGTTATAGAAATATTTTTTTTTTTTTTTT
>APFE030226477.1:1160-37085 GCA_000404065.3 Pinus taeda | reverse complement strand
ATTATTAACCCTAATATTAGTGTTAATAAAAATAAAAATGGCACATGGTATTGGCCCATGGTATTGACCCATGGTATTCATCTGCAATGTGGCCTATTTAAATGGGGGAATTAAACCAGCATAGATCCATCTTTACTTTGGATCTACTAATCCTTGAGAGGTATCAAATATCTGATATGCAAACAACATAGAGTGAAAAAATATTTGATCTCTCTCGGGGCTTGCTGGATCAAGAGTAAAAATGGATGTTGTAATTTAATGTATGTTAAACATTTTAGCTTGGTTAAAAATAAAAATAAAAAAAAATCAACTATTAATTTTATAAATTACTAATAGTAATTTTTAAGCTCCAGGTTTATGATAACCCATGGTATTGACCAATGGTATTCATGTGAGCATAGACTATTTAAAGGGGAAATTCTATCTTAGTTCCATCTTAATTCTGGGTCTACCAAGTGCTCAGAGGGATAAATAGATTTCATCCCCCTAAGAGTGGTAGATGTGGAGTTAAGATGGATATAGGTTGGCTTTTATGATAATGAAGATATTAAATAGACTTAGGAAATTATATCGTAAAAACATCTTAAGGTGAATGGTTAAAGCATAGACATTGAACAAGTATATTTGTATACTTCTATTTTACACTGAAACAAATCCAGGGCTAAAAGGAATGGATTGATTGCACTAGTCATCCTTCTATAACTTTCTCACATACGTTGGAGTAAACAGATTGTAATTTGGGTAATTTTTCTAATTGCAAACGGGAACATACTTGTGTATTGGCAAGGTGGTTACGAGGTCCCTAAAAGTGGAGTAAACAGATTGTAATTTGGGTAATTTTTATAATTGCAAACAGGAACATACTTGTGTATTGGCAGGGTGGTTATGAGGTCCCTAGAAGTGACGAATTTGAATTTTTCTTGGTTTTATATATAGTATTAGGTTTTTTCTCATGCTTTCTGTGAATGGCACGGGTGAATTTTATCTTACATCCACTAGATTATCGATATGTAATTTCGGTAATTTTGATTTCAAAAGATATTTTAAAGAAATGCAATGATTTCATTTTTGTATTCAATAAACACAAGATTTTGTAATTGAGTAAAATATTCGCCATGCCTGGTGAGAGATTCGCCAAAAAATTATATATACATATCATATTATTGATAAAATCGCCTTCCATTTTTCCTATATACCATGGAGGTTCGCCCATTTATTATGCATGTAAATTTAGGGGAGGTTCTTAAAATTTTCCATGCCTGTAAGGGTAACGATGTTGAGGCTTTCATTGTTACGACCTTCCTGAATATTATGAATAGAGTCTTCAGAGGATATGTTGTTGCACTACTACATAATGGGGTGTTTTAAGACAATATTTGAGACATTTTTTGGGTATACTATCTTAACTTGAGACTAAAAAAACCTTATGTATTGTCTTAAATATTGTCTTTAAGTGGGTGTCTCAAAAATTATTGTCTTAAAGATTATTGTCATAAAAAATTGTCTCTATAAAGACAATATATAACACAAGAATTATTGTCTCTCTTGAGACAATTTTATTTTTCTCTCTAGAGACAACACTTAGATTAGAGAGAATATGTCTTTAATACTAGCTATTTTCTCTCTATAGATAACACATTTTTTTATTAAAGATCTCTTTTGTGTCTCTAGAGACAATATAAAACAATGAATCCAGATATATCTCACCATTGAAATAAATCGATAAAAAAAGCATTTAATTGAAAATAAACTACAAAATCATTGATTAATTCATATTAGCGCACAATGGAATTGAACCACCAACCTCCTGCTTGTAAGGAAGATGCTCTTCCATTAAGCTAGCACACTTTAAAGAATTATGTGAAGAGTTATGGCAATCTTGAAAACTACATATATAGCCATTGATTCCTCATTCATATTAATATGTCCCTTTTCAAGCTCTCGATTCGTAATATTATGGCCTTTTTCCCCTCAGAAGCTGGGAGAAGCTCCATATAGGGGGGATTGCAAGTTTGTTAGTGTGTGGAATAAGGATGGGAATAAGGAATGAACGGGAATAATATGTGTGCTACAAAATGGAAAGAGAATGGCATGTGTGCTGTAGAATAGAGGGAATTGATAGGAAATGTGTGCTACATGCTAGGATAGGGGCCCAACTACCTTTAAGTCAATTCTTTGAAAGGGTGTTGGTCTAGCTTATGAACTGCTTCACCATTCACATCATCTTGAGCATCATAACATATTAACGTGAGGGATGATTGCTCACATATAAAACCTATTCCTAAGCATAAAAGAGTCAATTATTTTCAGATAGAAGAGGTAAATAAATGAACATGGACTAAGGAAGGAGGATCATATCTAGTGAAATAAGGAGGACACTCTAAGGAAGGATAGTTACCGAAGGAACAATTGTACTAGGAAAGTTGTTGTACCAAGAAATATGACTTGCCTTACGACTTGCTATATCAAATAGTAGGAAGGCACAACCACAACTCCATTCTATAAGTTGATACACTTTAGGGGCCTTAATGGACAATGCTTAAGGAGATGACTATGGGAGATTCCTTTATTATGTGCCTGTCACATCCTGTACTTGGTATGTTCATCCTTCTCTCCCTTTTGCGATGTCATCCTGATATACACTTTTCATTTCATGGAAACTACTTTATAGGGGTGGAACAAGCATCCAAACAAGAAGTTACCATATATAGTCACAAAAATTTTATATTAGATAGTCGGACGATGGTTGTAACACCTATAGTTGTACTAGTACTAGTACCTATAGCTCTCCTTGTATCAGTAACTAAGTGTATGTTTGGTTGATTGTGTGAGGTAGGTAGGGAGAATATCTATTGGTATTAGGTCTAGTGAGATGGATAGGGGGGTATGGGTTTAACTAGCTTGGATGTATGGCTTGTATGGCTAGTTGAAATCAGTTCAAGTAGGGAGGTAAGGTGGCTTGGCTTAGGTCATTACTAGCTTGAATTGACCAACTGTATAGTCCATATGACTATGATTTGGTCTACTTGGTTCGCTGAAGGTTCCATGAGCTAGTGTTTCATGAGGTAACCAGTGCAATAGCATCATGAGTGACATGTCCCAGTGATAATCTCGTAACTACTTGCTTGGTTAGATGGGATCATTTAATTGATGTAAGGAGTGGTTGTACAGGTTGTATGGGATGGATGGATTAGCTGGGGCGGATGGGGGATGCTATGGCTAGTCTGTCTAGGATGGCTATAGAGGATGGCTAGCTGGATGGATTGTTTTATTGGCTTGCTTTATTGGTTGGATGGCTTACACAAAATACTCACCATAAGGTAGATGATAAAGAAATCAACAGTACGCTATGAAGCATGGAGAAGCAAATCCATGGGTAATATGAGCTCAATATTAGAGTAACTTTTAAGGCAAGTAGGACTATAAATGCACAAGAAAACAACAAGAGTATGTAAAATTATTTATTAAAAACATAATTGTAAGACTTAGCATACAACTAGGTCTCGAGAAAGGTGCATGGGCTTTTGGTTTTTGGTGTTGCAAGCCCATGCTTCGTTAAAAATAAATGCTTGATGTGATGCTGCATGAAATTCAACAGCCACACATATAAGCAATAACAAAATTTTATTATAATTACACCGAGACAATGGAGATGGTGAAAAAGAGAGGCCAAATATTTAAATGACAAGGAGCATTGCTACTTGACACTCATCGAGCAGGTCTCACCCAAAATGTCATCTCTTTAGTATGTAGTGAGGAGGGGCTTTTAAGGTCCCTTAAAAAAATGGAGTTGCCAAAAATAAATGCTACATTTTCTTTTATTTGCAAACACTGAGGACATTTTCTACTCTTCCAACAAGTCATCCCAAATGTCAGACCTTTTGAGTATCGGTAGTGAGCAGGCTTGTAAGGTCTCTCAATGGGAACATTGATATACTCTGCCTGATCAAGACAAAGATTTTTTATCTTGTCACCCAACTTGGGAAAGTGTAGAGCAACCACCTTCTCTTCTAGATGCTTAGGCAGCACATAGACCTTCTCATACTTCTCTGATTTCTTCTCATTCCAGATTTCTAACTGAGCAATGACGTACAACAAAAGGTAGAAATTACACACCATTTATGGAACATACACCTATGTAGCAATGGATCATACACAATAATATAATCAAGGGACTGGTATGCCTACGAAATATAGTATGTACAAACAATGCTTGAAGGGAATTAGAAATATTTATCTGGTTTGTAAATGAGCAAGTCATGACAAAACATGGGTGGAAAATTGCACAACCCAAGTTCATCAGACATACCTCTGCAAGAACAATGATGCCACTATTGGTTTCAAGGAAAACCCACCTATTAGTTTGAGGCTTGATGGTAATATATTTAACACCAAGGAAAGTTTCAAGGCCTTCATATCAATCTCGTTGTCAAAGTGATCGATGTTACAAATAATGGAATTGTTCTTCATTTTCCTCATGTGATATACAATGATGATGTCCTTGTTGCCAGTGGTTGTCACAAAGATATTAACAGTGATAACTACATCCTTAAGGGTCAGAATAGGAAGGCCTTCCATAAGTGCTTGCAGGGCATAGATAGGATCAATCTTTGTAACAATGACCCTAGCTCTAGTGACTTTGAAGGCTATAACACAACCCTTGACAACATCTCCAAACCCACAAACAACATGAACCTTACCAGCAATCATGACATATGTGGCTCTCATAAGACCATCTGGGAGAGAGTGCCTACATCCATACAAGTTTTCAAACTACAAAATAAGAAAGACAATCAAAATCAACACAAAATACATCTCAAATAGAAAAATTTTGATGAAAAAAAGATCTGAGAAATCTGGCCCTCGATTTATAATTTCGCAATAATTTAAAACTTCAATACAATTCCAATCAACTTTCAAAACCTTAGCTAATATTAACCCATCATAGCTAGATAATCGAATATATGTAAAGGTCCTTGATTTTAAATATGAAGATGCTTCTACACCCAATATGAACGCACATTCATTCAACACCTTTAAAATTTTTTTTTTTTTTTTTTTTTTTAATGTAGTGGAAACTAGTGAATCCTAAAATGTAATGCAATGCAAGCTAACTATACCAAAAGAATCATGATGTAATCTCAATGACACGGAAGAATCAAGGCAACTAACGAGAGCAGTGCAACTCATAGCATCATTAATGAGACCAAAATGCCCCCAAGGCTATATCAGATCCAACATCAAGAAGTTGGTATCACATGATTAAGATTAACATTAAGATTAAGATACTTCCTAATGCTCTGAAAAAATATAGGATAATAGTGTCAAAACTGATAAATAGCGGTCTAAAATTTACCATATTATACTACAATCTATATAACAATTTGATGATTATATCCTAACTGCTCTAAAACAAACACAAAACTCATTGTTAGAACCAAAAACGTGAAAACTAATCATGATTCCACATCTCAAACACCATGACAAGATGTAAACAACAACAAGCCCACCAGAAAAGTGTGAGTTCAAAAAGAAATGAGAACAAATTTGGAATCCAAGCCACAACACCTGGACAAGATCCTACTTCAAATCACCCTAACTAGATCTCGAAAATCATGCATCTACCTGAAAAAGTCTATTAAAAAAGAGTAAGGGACAAAGAAATGAGGCTAGAATCCAAATCCAAATCACAACATATAACCACGATCCCATTTCAAAAACTCTAAATGAGATATCAACATTCCCACCACTCGCAACTAAAAACATCTATTAAAAAACAACATAATGTTTATGAAAAAGCATAGAGAGCATGATTATGATATTAATTGGTAAAATTGGACACTATTATTACATGCATGGCCCACTCCACCATATGTTGCATGAGTTTTAATGTAACGGGGCTAGGTACAGGGAATGGGGATTTCTAGAAAATAATAATGGATCATACCCAACAATATAATCAAGGAATTGGTATGCTTGAGAAATCTAGTATGTACAAGCAACGGTTGTAGGGTATTAGAAATATTTACTTGGCTTGTAAAGGAGCAAGACATGACAAAAATTCGGTGGCCAGTTGCACAACCCATGTTCATTAGATGTCCCTCTGCAAGAACAATGATGCCATTGTTGGTGTCAGGGAATACCCACCTATCAGTTTGAGGCTTGATGGTAATCTTCTTAACACCTGGGAAAGTTTCAATGTCTGTCATTTGTAATTAAAGGGGTACTTGCAAGAGTTCATGTCAATATAGGAGGGTTTCTACTAATGGCCATACAAGAAAACAAGTCAAAATTTTCTTAATCTATATTTGAAAAATAGAAAGAAATTCTGCTAGATATCAGAGAATATATAGAACCATAAATGTAGGCTTTGAAAACTTAGTTTTCCTGTGAGAGATTATAGAAACTTCAAATGTAAAAATAAAATATCCAAATAACTATTCTAATTTGACACTCATAATGCAAAATTTAGAGTATCTTACAATCCACTGAGGCACACCAAACCTCTCAGGTAGTGAAGTAGTAGCATGTTTGACCTACAAAATTAATGTCTAAAATGGAGCCCTTAAAATCCTTGTTAATTTTAGGGAGGTTATGCTTTAATGCAATTCATACATTGTACAAGTAGAAAGATAGCACAATACAGAAGCAATGAAGCAAAAGGATGAAGCCTAATTAGCAAGTGCATTATGATGTTTTGGCAGGAGGAGGTTACGTGAAAGATTCACTCAACTAAAAGCTTGAAACAAAGAAAGACATGAGCTTATTTGGATCTATAATCTCTGAATAAAATTCCAGCTAAACTAGATATGTCCACCACTTCCCATATAAGTTTAGCTTCCATCTTCGTGTAACATCAATTTTAGTAGCACCAACGATGACCTATAGTAACTGCATTTTAGTGTATGTAGGTTGGGTTGTGGTCTAGCATAAGCTTGATGTGTGTCTACCCCAACTAACCCAGGTTTGATTCTCAATGTATACATGGTTGGGCATAAACAAAGTGACACATGCCAAGAATTTTGCACCCACTCAGGCCAAAATTTGCATAGTCCAGTAATAAAGCATCGCAAGAATATTATCAGTTTAGAACTTATCTTTAGATACAAATTAATCATCTCAAAAATATTACTAGTCCAGAAAGCTTTAGATACAAATAAAACATCACAATAATATTACCACTTCAAATATCACAATAATATTACCCATTCATAGAGTTCTAAATACAAATAAAACATTACAATAATATTACGAGTTCACAAAGCTCTAAATACAAATGAAACATCACCATAATATTACGTGGTGATAGAGGTCTGAATACAAATAAAACACTAACAATATTACTAGTTCACAAAGATGTAAATACAAATAAAACATCATAATATTACCAAAGCTCTAAATATTTGTTATAGGGGTGCTCTTGTCATTCCATAATCGTTCCAAATTGTTTGTTCCCACCAATCAAATTCCCCCATTATTATTGTTAAATTCCCTAATCTCTGCACGTCCATACCTAACCTCCCGAATGTTGGGCAATCATTAATCTTAAGGACATGAAGAGTAGTGAATGACCCTGATATACTTTGTAAGTAGGACATGGATACTAAATCCACCCTGTCTAGCATTGGAAATCCATTTGTCCTTTATGTGAGGTCCCTCACCTATGTGCATGCTTTTACTTTGAGAAATTTTAACTTTGGTAATGTCTCCAACAAAGGAACTTCTATCATTTGGTCACACCCAAACAATTTTGTTCTCTGTAGTGAGTGAAACTCACAAATCCATTCTGATAAGTTTACTCCTTTGTAGCTGATCAACCTGAGTTTGCAGTTTCTGCATATTTTGCATACTGCGGGGAAGATGCATGCTCAGCTCTTGCGGAAGATGTCCATTATACTCCAATGATAAGTGCCTAATTTACAACAAGGTTCCTAAATCCATACCTATTTCACTCTCTTTGGTCCTTGGCATTATAGTTAAAGCGAGCTCTGTTAGATGTGTGAGATCTTGTAAAGGCTCTGAACTTTCTAAATGCAACTATAGCTTTTTCAGTGAAGTCAGCTGAGATATCTCTAGTGGAATCACCAAGTTTTCTAAGCCTAATAGGTTAATATCCTGAAGCCTTGAAAGATTGCATATGGTGGGAGGCAGGGATCTTATATAGTAGAAGGAAAGATCTAAAAATTGAATTCATGGATGATTGCATATGGCTTGAGGGAAATCACAAATGTGAGTGCGACTCAATGAGAGAAACTCCAGACATGTAAGTTGACTAAGATATTTTTGTACTGATAGCATACCGATGTTGGAGAGATCAAAAACCTGCAGATATGTGAGGCCGTGCAAAAAGCTTTGTGGAACACGACCAGATAATGGATTTTTGGACAAGTTTAAACTTACAACTTTTGAGCCACTGAAATCATTTGGCAGATCAAATTTGATTCTAGCATAGAAATATTCTCTTACAATCCCATATTTGAGCATCTGTAAAGGATAACATGTGACTCCCTTATGTGCTTCAGTTTCCACACATTCTCTATTTTTTTAACATTGCCAATGAGCTGATTATCAACGAAAAAGCGACGATCTATAAGATACCTTGAGTAGCTGCACGTGGTGACCATGTCGATTGAATAGGTAGCCTATCTCCTCTTGACAAGGCCTTCAACAATCCACATTCTCATCAAGAGATCCACATCAATTTATTCATCTTCTGAAAACATGACACAGTAGAGAAAACAATTTTGCAAGATTGAATTGGACAAATCGTCATAGCTCCATTTTAGTGGTAGATACAGATCCTTATGAAAATGGGGATGAATATCTCAAAGAAAAGGATCCTCACTTTTTATCAGAGATACATCATTATTCCAATAATGTACAGTTGTTTTCCCAATTGTTGATTTAACCAATTCAATTATGGCTAAGGGAAAACCTTCGCACTTGTTTACAATATTTTGGGCACACTCCTTTAACTCCTCTGTAATATCGCTGCCTTTGAAGGCTACTCTCTCAAATAGTTCCAAACCTTCTTCCATAGAAAAGGGCTCCAATTCCAGTGTCCTGTATGCCTCCATTAATGCCAGATCTCTGTTGCGTGTAGAGAATAAAATGATGCTATGATGATAACCTTCACCGACACCTAACTCTCGCAGTAGATCCAAGGGATTCCACACGTCGTCTAATATCAAAAGAAATTTTCTATGAAACATGTTTGAGAGAATATCATCTTTTGGGTATTATGACTAGAAAAACCCAAGAGGTCTAAATTGATTATCTCAGTAATGTGACTATGTAAGTCTGAAATTTGATAGGTTTGAGAGGCTATGAACGAAATCACATCTTCAGTCCAACTTTGGAAAGGCTTCTAGAAATTGTAGACATGTTTTAGCAACACGATCTTTCCAATGCTAGGTATTCCATATATAAAAAACGTGCGAGTTTCCTCTTGCCTAGCTTCCTATAAATAAATAAGCAGATTAATCATATGAAGAATTTTTTTTGAATAAGCAGATTAATATTATGAAGAAAGATTATAATGGGTATCTACCCCAAATAAAATAATAATAATAAACTTGCAAACATTTTAATGGCTAAACTACAGCAGCTCCTTGTGCACCACCTTCTACATAATTTTCTTTTTCATAGTTTTAAGGTCCACTTTATGATTATTATTAACAGTCTCTCCTACTTCCCAAATATTAGTTGGATAATTCCACATGTTTTTTCTTCTTGAGATTATGCTAGGAAACTCCCTCCCCTGTATGATACCGTGCAAATTTCCATAAAAATTTTCTATTTAATCCTTCTTGGGTTCCTTGCCAAGACTTCCCCTTGGCCTTCCTAGATGCCTTCCTGGTGCTGTTGTTGTGATTTCTATGCCATTCTGTGTTGGGTTTATGATTTTAGCTTCACTAAAAGCCTTTAGGTATATTTCATCATTTGGGTCTATGCTTTTAGCTGTACAATACTGGTCTTTAGGCATGCTTTCTGCATAGGTGTTTTATGTTCTCTATATTGGCTTTTCTATTCTCTATATTAGGTTTATGTTATTAGCTCTAATACTGGTCTTTTTCATGTTAAGGTGTGTTTTCGTTATACGTTTCTCCATTCTCTATATTGGGTTTATGATTTTTTCCTCCCATACTTGCTTCCCAATTCCAGCCTTTAGCCAGAAGTAGACTCACTTGCATCCCTTTATTGGGTGTATAGTTTTAACTCTTTAATTTTTATTTTCTCTTTCCAAAAACTGATATTGGATGCACTTATGATTCTGCAGAGCTATTGCCAACTCAAGGAGCCTTCTCTGAATCAAATAGCCTTCTCTTTTGAAAACACCAAATAAGCAAGTACAACAAGTGCATCAGATCTAGATCCTACATCTAGTTCCCCAGAATATTACTCACTTGCATCCCTCTATTGGGTGTATAGTTTTAACTCTTTAATTTTTTTTTCTTTTTCCAAAAATTGATATTGGATGCACTTATGATCCTGCAGATCTATTGCAAAATCAAGGGGCCTTCTCCGAATCAAATAGCCTTCTCTTCTGCAAATACCAAATAAGCAAGTACAGCAAGTGCATCAGATCTAGATCCTACATCTAGTTCCCCAGAATATTTTATAAAGGCAAATTCATTTTGATGCTACAGTGCTATTGCTAAATAAAAATAACTATCTCCGTTCAGATAAGTAGCTAGGGTAATTGCATTAGATCTAGATCCTACATTTAGCTTTGCACAATCCTTTCTCAAGGAAAATGCAATTGTGATGTTGCAAAGATTTTGCTAAATCGAATTAGCCTCCCTCCCCTCCACAAGCGCAACTAGGACTAGTGCGTGAGATCTAAATCATACATCTAGAATTTTACAATCTTTTGTTAAGACACTTAGATGCAATTCCATTCCTTTGGAGTGCAGGTCCCCAATGTTATAACATCCTCCTTCACTCTACCATTAATGTCACTAAGTTCTTTTGTTGTCATGGCTTGTGGGCCCTCTTTGGTTTGCAGTTGTTACCTATGTGATGCTCTTAAGAATTGCAAGTCTTACTACTATAATGTAGTATCCCTATGTTGGGAGTCCATTCCACATTAATGACCTTCTCCTTCTTCCTATCATTACTTTCCTCTACTACAAATGTGTAATATATGAAGTCACAATTTAGGTCTCCAATGAAGTTGGGATATAAAGTCACAACACGAGCCTCCAAGGAAGTAAGGATGATAGCTAATTTTATTACAAACTATAGTCACTACAATAAACTACACTAGCCATTATGATGGTAGGATTCCCAAATATGTGGATTTTGAATATGTTTCCATACATGTTCATGAATTCAATACCTAAGAAATATTCTCATTATATCTCAAATGCACAACAACATGAATAAATAAATTTGAAAACAAAAAAACTAATATGGGTGAAACAATGCAAAACTACAGGGAACTAAATTTGATACCTTGAAATTCTTTTTTGAAGGAACGGACCACCATTAGAGGTCCTAAGTGAAGAAATACTTTCAAGAGTTTCTCTAATGAATGGAAATCTCATGCTACCAATAATAGCTTTGATTTATCTCCCAGATTTCCCTCACAAGTTTTATCTTTGAACACACTCCACATCATTACCTCTGAATTTCTTAAAAATGATAGATTTTGACAACTTCCCCACTATTCTAACATCAGGATCTTCAGTACTCCTCATTGTAACCAAGCTCACACATTGTCTATCTAGTAGCAGCACCTGAAATGAATATTGTAGGTCGAATGTTACCTTATTCTATGTGGCCTAATTGTCATATTTTCAAGAAATAAAAATCCACTTGCCCTGAGTGGCTTACACATAAATGAAAATATAAAAAGTCCTAGAAACAAATTTTCAATCTGGAAATTACAAACGAAAATAGGCACAAACCATTCATTACTGAGAATGGGCACTGTGCCCTGCTCCAGATCCACATTTTGGGGAGTACCTTTAGGCGTGAAGCCCAAATATCCAAGAAGACCCTGTCTATAAGGCAAAATGCCCTATTTATAATGAAAAAAAGACATTTTTCTTCAACTCCTCATATTGTACTCTACTGGTATTATAATGGAGACCTTGAAGTGAAATTTCCATCTTCCTAACAGAATTGGTAAAACTTCCCCCAGATTGATGATTCATGGTACAATTATTCAATCCTCCTACCTCTTACTTGAAATTGATTTAACATTAAAATTGTTTAAATCCTTCTAGTGCTTTGTCCCTGAATTTGAACTTTTCTTAGTGGGTTTCAATTTCTTATATTTCTCAACGCTCCCACGCTTCTTGGATTGCTTTGTAAGGGTAATAGATAGACACCAGAGCCTATCCTTTCCCTAGGCCATCCCTCACTAGCACTCCGCAAACTATTCCTAACTCCTTGGTTCAAGACTGCACTTCTAGACCCCATTTCAAAAACCCTAGCACATGTGATTTTACCAACTTTGACCATTAATTATCTTCTTCTCTCTACAAAGATACATCTTTTTTTCAAGCCCTACTTGAGATTCACCTTAAATTCCTCCTAGATTCGACCTTCAAGTATCATTGTGATACTTTGGCTCTTTCTACAGTTTTGAGAACATAGATTCTTCGAGCTTGTGGACGATTTCAGCCCTAAAACAAACCCAAACAACTTTTCTTTTCCTTCCTTATTCTCACTCGCTATGAGCCTATCTTCCTTTTCCTTTTCACACTTCTTCCTTGCTTCAGACCTTCACCGAAAATCTATCTCAAATGAGCTTGAGCTACCCTATTTATAGTAGTTTTCTCATGTAAATAAGCCGACTTGATTTGAAGACTAGCCGCCATGCATTTTGGAGATCACCTTGAGGCTAACTTCTTGGAGGAGCTTAAGCTTGGTCCTAGAGGGATTTTTTACATTTTCATTGACACATATACAAATGTGACATGCCCAAGAAGGATCATTCACACATGACATTGACTCAATTTGACTTTTATGACTTCATGAAAAAACCTATAGGCTCACAATGGCAAGCTTAAATAAAATAAAATTTCTTGATCATGAAACCCATGATACAAGCACTACAAAAATAATTTTATTTTCTTCTTTACATCAATTACATAAAATCACAATTACACATGTCATTACAGAAACTGAACCTAGTTACACTTTTCAACAACCCTAAGACTCAAGCTCTCTATTTACAATATTTTGCTAGACATGCAGATCTAAAAAATGAAAAAATATACACAGAGAGAATAATGAACAAGGAATTCCTAATTACCCTACATATATAACATGGAATTCTAAATAGCTATGAATTGCTAGAGTCAAAACTCTCTTATGCTAAAAGCTAGTTCTAGTAGGAACATATTATGTTTGAGTAAAAGAATAGTTTGACCACAAATTCTTCTTTCAAATATTGGTTTCAAAAATATTCAAACAGTGATTTAAAAGATGTATTTGCTAACCTCATCATTTAGGGTTTACCACTCACATGAATATGACACACAATTGGGAAGGTGTTCTCTATATCCTTCATTTATGATATTGTTTCACACTTTTTATTGAGAACATGCCTTGGTATTGAACATAAAATGTGCAAATGAACATAGATAAGAACAACGAGCAGAAGTATGGACAAATATCAAAGACAAAAAATATCAATACCTCTTCCTCAAAGCTTCTAAAACTGAAGGATTTTTATTCCACATTCATAACTAATCGGAAAAAATATCTTGTCATTCATCAAATAGAGACTGCCATATAGAATAAGAAGTAAATAAATTCGTGTAATTTGTTGATCACTTGTATAGGTTCAATTCAAAAGAAAAAAATTAACTTCAAACAATGATGTCCCAATTTTTTTACATCATATGGTGGCCAACATTTCCAATGCCCATACTTTCCAACTTCCATTTACATATATTGGACTGCATTGGCCAATCATGCCTACATAAGCAAATAGCATTCATAACAATAAATGGAGTCAAACTTCGAAGTCCTAGAATAATTATTCGAAGGTACCTTGGGATTTTTTCTCCTAGATAATTACAATATTGCGCTAGACATGTAGATTAAAAAATATGAAACAATCTACACATAGAGAATAATCAACAAGGAATTCCTAATTATCCTACATATATAACTTGGACGTCTAAATAGTTATGAATTGCCAGAGTCAAAACTCTCTTATGCTAAAAGCTAGTTGTGGTAGGAACATATTATGTCTGAGTAAAAAAACAACTTGACCACCAACAATTCCTCTTTCAAATATCGGTTTCAAAAACATTCAAGCAGTGATTTAAAAGATGTGTTTGCTAATTTCATTGTTCAGGGTTTACCACTCACTTTGAATCTAACACACAATAGGGAAGGTCCTCTCTATACCCTTCGTTTATGATATTGTTGCACACTTTTTATTGAGAACATGCCTTGGTATTAAACATAAAATGTGTATAATGAGTAGAGATAAGAACAAGGAGCAGAAGTATGTTCAAATATCAAAGAGCAAAGAAAAGAAACAAAACCTCTTCCTCAAAGCTTCTAAAACTGAAGGATTTTTATTCCACATTGATAACTAATCAGAAAAATATCTTGTCATTCATCAAACATAGAGTGCCATACAAAATAACATGTAAATAAATTCATGTAATTTGTTGGTCACATGTATGGGTTTGATTCAGAAGGAAAAAGAATTCAACTTCAAACAATGATGTCCAATTTTTTTTATATCATATGGTAGCCAACATTTGCAATGCCCACATTTTCCACCTTCCGTTTACATATATTGGACTACATTGGTCAATTATCTACTTACCTACATAGGCAACTAGCATTCATAACAATGAATGGAGTCCGATTTTGAAGTCCTTGAATCATTATTTGAAGGTTGAAAAACTTGGGAATTTTTCTCTTCGGTAATACAGTCTTGCTCTTCGAACGTTCTTGTGTTTCACAAACTTAATTTCTTTAAGGTTTGGGGAGTATCTAAAACAAACCAATCAAAAAAAGACAAACCAGAAAAGAAAAAAAATACACCACCATGAACTTCATCTTTTAGGGTTTACCACTCACTTTGAATCTCACACACAATAGGGAAGGTCTTTTATATATCCTTCATTTATGATATTGTTGCACACTTTTTTCTGAGAACATGCCTTGGTATTAAGCATAAAATATGCACAATGAATATAGATAAGAATAAGGAGAAAAATAAGTATGTACAAATATCAGAGAGCAAAAAAAAAAGAAATCAAAGCCTCTTCCTCAAAGCTTCTAAAACTGAAGGATTTTTATTCCACATTCATAACTAATAAAAAAAAATATCGTTTCATTCATCAAATAGAGTGCCATACAAAATAAGGTGTAAATAAAATCATTTAATTTCTTCGACACATGTATGGGAGGAAAAAAAAATCAACTTCAAACAAAGATGTCCCAATTTTTTTTATAACGTATGGTGGCCAACATTTGCAATACCCACATTTGCTCCCTTTAGTTTACATGTATTGGGCTCTATTGGTCAATCATCTACTTACCTACATAAGCAAATAGCATTCATAAGAATGAATGGAGTCAAATTTCGAAGTCCTACAATCATTATTTGAAGGTTGAAAACCTCGGGACTTTTTCTCTTAAGTAATACAGTCTTGCTCTCCGAACTTTCTTGTATTTCACAACCTTAATTTCTTTAAGGTTTGGCGAGTATCTGAAACAAGCCAGACAAAAAATGGACAACCATGACCTTAAGAATAAGCCAGTTGAAAAAGAATGCAATCAAATTCCTACATCTAGGTCTTGAGTTAAAAATAACGGCCACATTAAAGATACCACTAGGTACTATAGAGAATAAAGACACTTAACAAAAATTCAAGAATGAAAACTATTACTTGAAAGAAAAAATAATTATAATCAATTCAATTGCATAATTAATTCAAATAGATAACATCAAAGAAAGTATTTAGAAAACAAACATATATTAACTAAGATTCAAATCATACCAATGTGAAAAATTTAACTTTGTTAGGGAAAAAATAATACTGTTTAAAATTTTACATTTTCCCTCTGCTTCTATTTTATTGTTTAATTTTCTTTCTACATTTTTTAATTTATCTTCCTTCATTTTATTCTTCCACAAAATCGACAAAGGTAATGACATTCACGAGAATGGAATTCCTGATAACGAACATTTTGTTCTCTGTGATAAACTCAAATACTTTACTTTGTTGGAATATTTTGTGGAGCTAGATCCTACCCAAGACCATCATAAAGCCCTATGCAAAGGAAGACTGGGAGCCTTACAATTGGCACAGTTCAGCCACCCATAACTTGACAAAGGGTTATTCCTTGTTCTCTTTTAGGGAGAAAACCCACTATGCTCAGGGTTGTTGGTTATGTTGAAACAATGGTGATGTTGTATCCCTAGGAGGAAGATTTCTCTACAAATAAACCACTCAACTGTCCTTCCCTACTTAGGTTAATACTTTTGGGCTTCCAAGTAGTTTTTGGGGTTCCTGGTGCAAATTTTAGCTCCTATTAGGAGTTTGATCTCTGAAAAACTAATTAGGATTTTTAACCCTAGACTGCAATGTCAAGTAGCATTAGGGCTAACCTAGTAAAGGACTTGAATGAGATTGCCTACATCCAGGTTGGGGGCAAAGGTTGGAGTTAGCATGTTCTGAAAATTTGAATGGTTATTGTTGTACGGATGAAACTTGGCAACCAGTGCGGCTCATCCCAATCCATAGGAGTCTTTCCACTAAGGGAAAATAAACATTAATCGAACAATAACCCTCTCAAACTAAGCCCCCATCATCGATGGCAAAAAACGTTATGTAGTGAATGGTGTTTCCTACATGCATTCGAAAACACCATTACAACTTGCAGATTACTACAACATAAGCACATTATTTGCCGCTGGTGCATTCCTAATAGTCCCAATGTTAGATTATCTGCTCACAAGGCGACGACTATGCTAAATGTGGAATTTTGAACTTTCTTTGAGAAATTGAGAAGCAAATATGAAGGTTCGTGATCAAATTCCACTGGAAATCACTACCACTAGAGGGTAATTCAGATGTATTGAGGGGCTTATGTGTTGAGGAGCTACGCAGAAGACTACAAAGTGTAGTCAAGGTATGAGAAGGAGAACAAGTAGGAAAACTTGAGGATTTTTTTTCTATAAATAGGGCTAAGCTTTTGAAAACCATACTCAAGGCCTTAATACCTAAATTGTACAAATTTCGTATCGAAGTGGCAACATCTTTCAAGAGAGTACATTTATTCACAAACCCTAGATTTGAAATACATTCCTGTTGTTGGTCGTGGTTCCCTAACTAGGTTTTTAAGGGATTTCGAGGCCAACTAGGTATCTTGGTCCTGTAATTGATCCATAAATTTAGAAAGATTTAAGTATTTGATGTGTTTGAAGAGAGAAAATGAGAGAAAGAAGTGCACGTGACCTGAGCTTTTGGTATTTTTGCATGAGAACTTCAATCCAGACTCTACACGCCATGGATGATGAAAGTAAATCTTGCGGCCACACAAGCAGTGTCGTGGTGAGGAGAGACAACAATTCTATGGCTCCTAGCAATCTCCACACCACTCTCCTTTTCCCCGTTTAGTTATGAGCTCCCCTGCAGAATCAATTGAGTGAGTTGAAAGAATAGGAAATCGAACCAGGTATGGGAAACTAAGAACAACCCGAAAAATCATATTTATATTTATTACTATTTTATTTAATATTAAGATAATAAGAACAAAACTATTATAGGAAAATACATATAGGCAACTTGAAAAAGGGTCTGAAACAAAATAATTTTTTTATCATGTACAATATATAAAAGGTTAGATATATATAAAGAGTGTTAAAGTAAAATTTGTTTTTTTTTAGAATAATTCGAATTTTGAGGTTGTATTTTTATATCCATTATTATTAATAGTAAAATTAATATATATTTAATATTAAGATTTATATGTAAGGATTAAAATTTTGTTAGGAGGATGTATTAATTTTGGTGTGACGTACAATTTGTAAGCAAAAATAATTGAAATATAGACAATATCACGTAGTAGTGTGAGCATTATGTCGGGAAGAAGATATTTTTGACAAAACATATTGTGTTTATTTGGCATCATCTTCATTAATACCTCCTCTAGGGGGTCTTATTAATATTTTTATCTATGAAATGGTATGTTTATATTTTTATCACAAGACAAACTAGACAAAGTGATGAAAGACATTGATTTTCATCATCTATAATTAATTAATATATCACAAAAAAGGCCCTCTGCATGTCCACCCACTTCTCTAATGATTTTGCATAGAAAAACATAAAATATTGAAGATTTGTTGTCATAATATATCTAAAGGATCTAATATACATGTAAATATGCAAGCTGTTTTTGAAGACCTAACTATATGGAAGAGCGCATTTACCCTCAAAACTAAGATATTTATTGAAGAAAATGTTGATATGGAGGGCCATGACTATGAAGGTACTTCCATTTGGTACAAGATATAATATCTACACTAGTAAAAGATTGGGTGTTAATTTAATTTAGTCTATGTTGGGATACATGCTTCATCATATCATAGGAGAAACTCCTAAGAAAATTAGGATATAAGGAAGTGATCTCAATCAAGCTCCAAGGTTTGTTAATTTCATGGTCTCTCATTTGGATGTCATTTCCATTACTCAATTGCATACTTATATTAATAAATGGAAACCACTAAACTAATGTGATAATATATTTGGAATTTCCTTGCAGAAAAAATAAGTTCTTGTTTGCCCCTTTTCTATAGTGAAACTAGAATTTTTTCTCCCGACTTAACCAAAAGCAAATGTATAATTTCAATGCAAATATGATAATAACCAACCTCATTTTAATGCTTTCTCTTTATATGGTTTCACTTGGGTAATTTGAATTGATATATTAAATTTATTGAAGTGGTTTTACTAATCCCAATGGGTAAAACTAGTGGACTACAATTCCAATATAAACCAAATATCATTCCATTTTGGAGCTTTTTATATTTAGAAGTTATTAATAAATGTTAGTGTTTGATATGTTTCTCGAAGAAAGGAACCTATTGGACTAGATGGAAAAGAAAAATGCATTGAGGTATAAAAATATTTCCATGCACACCATATAAGGAAGCTACTTCAATAATATTTGTCTTCATGCCATTGATAAAATTTCCCCTGATTAACTAATTGATATTGTGATTGTTAAGTTATTTGATAAATTGGAATATATCAACCACTAATTATACATTTTTTAGTTTCAGTTTTTTTAATAATAAAGTGTCAAAGGTTTAGTTAAGAGTTGGTAGCAATAAGGATTAGTTCAATTGGTAAATGCTCTTGCAAAGGAGTTCATAGAGCTCTCGATACAAAATCATATTAATTCCCTTATGATTACTAGTTGGTATTTTAGTTTCTAGTTACTATTGTGCTCCATTTGAAGACCAAGAATCTTGGTGAATCTATGAGGATTGAAAATGTACCACCAGCCTCCCTTAGCACTTTTAATACATTAGTGGTAAGGGAAAACATTTTGTAAGCAATCCACTTCTATATAAACTGTAAGAAGACTCTCGCAATGGCCTCCCATCATGGCACCTTCCACATATTTAAAAAAATTGCCTCTTAGTACTTATTTGGGATTTCAATAAACCAAGTATTGTAGTTAGACAAATGTCAAATTATGAAAAAAATGTGTTAAGGGTGTCAAGTTGAGAGGAAAGGATGTCAAGCTGAGAGGAGAAGAGTAGAAAAGTGGGCATAAAATTGTGTGTTAGATGTCAAATGGAGAGGAGAAGAGCACATAAAAATGTGTGCCAGATGTGAAATGAGAGGAAAAGTGTAGACAAAAAAGAGAAGTCAATTGATTAAAAAAACAGCCTATCAATTCCACTACAACACACTTGAATTTTGTCTTGGTGCTTTTCAAAAACGTGAAAACTCTCATGCTGCAATTCAAACGTTCTATGCACCTATCTGTTGATCCTATGCATGATGCCAACAAAGATGTGTCATCGGGACACCGGGCCAACTCTCTTGGTGCAACCTTCTGATTCTCCATCTAGGTTGGGTACTTATTCGAATTAGCATGTGTCATGTACCAAATGCACGGTGCATGATCATGCCCACCACCTGCTAGAAGCTTTTTGCATTCGACCACTTCAACGGTTTAAATGAGCCTCGAAGAACCCTATACAGGACAAACCATAGAATTTTGAAGTGACAGAATGATGAAAATGGAGCAATTAGATTGGTTGCACTTAATAGTGTTTTCCCATCGAAATCCATAGAGAAAATGTCTTTCAGCATAAAAATACCATTTTAAAACACAAAGATATAAGAGCTTTGAGAAAATACCGGGTCATATAATTGATACCATCTGTACCCTTATTCTTCAATGTTTGTATGAATATGTACCTCAAAAGGATTTAATAAAAGTATTGTGGTATAATTTGGTTTGTTTAAAATATTTATTTAATAAAATGAATCAACATCATAAGATTATATGGATTAAAATTCAATGCTAAAATTTAGGATTCCAAGAAAACTTTACTAAATTTAAGTTAAAATCAACTGAAATAAATGTTTAAGAATATTTTATTCATCCCATGGTCACTAACTTGATTCGTTGCACCCACCTAATTGCATACCCATGGACGATCGGGTTAATTCTTATTGTTCAAGTTCATTATATTAGTGTGAGTTGGTGGCCACAATTTATCGTAATTCAACTTGGAACTTATTCTACTACACATCATATTGGCATCTTGAACATCCAATAATGAGAAACGAGGACAGTATGAAAGTATTGCAAATCCAAGACTCCATGGATTATTCAAAGTCAATAACATAATATTAGTAGTAATTGCACCAAGAGGTGAAAAGGAATGTCAATAGGAAGAATCGAGAATGTGGAAGGAAATAATGAAGCTAAATGTATGGACAATGAAATGCCATTGAAAATTAAGTTTTGATATATCTTCTAAAGAATGTAGTAGGAGGTTAAATTTAAGAAGAATTTTACACTAACATAAATCTCGCAGAACAATAAATGTTTTTATTGGAATATTTATCCTGGGTTTATTCTCTCATTATGAATTCATGAAATGACCTTTTCATATTCAAAAATTGTTTACTTTTATGTAATTAACCGACTACATATAAAATCATGAGTGGTACACATAATGTTCGTGTTAAGTCAAATGCTTCATTTTTGTTGAATTTACAATAAGTTTATGTTTATTATCACTAATTAGCTTGAGGATTTTTGTATTGGACATAAGCATGCTACTGCACTTTTATTTATGTTATGTCCTTTGTTTAATAGATGTTGTGGTTGATGTAAACCAGACAATAGAATTAGATCCTTCTATGGCAAAGGCATACTTTCCTAAGGGGTAAACATTTTGTTCTAAGCTCATATTGTGACATGTTTTTCTTTCAGCGTTTCGTGGTGTGAAAATGCAGTCACTGATCCACTAGCCACACATGTTTATAGATGAAATAAGGGTTGATACAAATTTGTCAACATATTTCATTATAATTTAATTTATCCTTTTACCTTATATTATTGTGTTATTTTCTCTCGAGGAATATCAAACAACTATGGTTGCATTTAAGGTAGGATATGTTCTTGATGCCAACAACCCAAACTTTAAAACTTGGATGATAAATGTGATGCATGTCTAGCTGGTAAATTGGCTTTAGGATAACAAACTGATCTTTAAAAGACAGAGTCTTTTCTTAGTTGTAGAAGAGTAATAATCTTTGATTACTCTTTTTTCTTTATCATTTAATCTCCAAAGAATTGTAACCATTGATTCTGGTAAAACAAACTTTAAAATATCTTTTTCTGGAAGGATATTCTAGTCATTAATGTTTGCAGGAAATTTCAAAAAGGAAAAAAATTTCATCTTCAATGAATAAATTACCTTGAGTTTTGTGTCATTGTGAACCTTCTTTACACGCTTTATGGTTTGAGAAAAGTGTTCTACTTGTGTTGTTTTTTAAAAAACAATTATGGAAAAAAAGTCTAAAATCCTGCATTTTTTGTCTAGGGCACCAAAAGAAAAGAATCGAGGCCAGCCGCACATATAAAAAATAAAATATTTTCCTAGTGCATAATTCTCGCTCTCGTATGTAATTTTTTTATGTTCTTCTTGTTCGAGAATTGTGAGTGTTTCTACAAGTGAATACTTTTCCTAGTGCATAATTCTTGTGGCAAAAGTGTTTGTGTTCTTCTCGTTGAATTATTGTGAGTGTTTCTTTGTTGAGATTTTATGCCTTTCTAGTTTGTCTTTTTTCTGAAGTTATTCACTTATAATCTTAAAAAATATAATCTTTGTCTCTAGTTTTAATGAATATCTTCATGGGTCATTGTTTAATAATAAACTTGTATAGATTCATTTTAACTTTAGATCTCTTAAGATGAAAAGTTAAAATCTCTTAAGACTTTATCTCGGTTAAAATAGAACTATGCTATTTATTTTAAAAAAGCATTTTAACTTTTTTTATCAAAAAAAATTGTTTATGCGATGGCCACATGCCAAGTCAATATGCGACCAAGTGGTGGTTTCCTGAAAATAAGCGTTGATAGGACTTGGTCTTCCATCTTGGATTGCCTAATGTACTGGAAATTGGAACATAGGCCATTCTGTGCTCTGCCCTTATATGTTTTTTGGTGTTTCTCACGTTCCCCAAATGCCTCTATTTTTTAGAATGTTATCTATGATTGTGAATCTGCCAATGTTAAAATTGTTGGCTATTTCTTAGAAATAGGTCCATGGTTCTCCTCATCTCCACGATGCTTTGTTCTATTTAGGTATTTGGGTGATCATTTTCCTTTGGACTTCTTTGATGGGGTCTCCATTGATGGTTCATGTGGATGTGGCACTATTACCATCTCTGCCCTAGTATGGAATATCATTTCTTCTTGGACTGGTGGCAAAGGAACTAGCAATAGGGTTGAGATAGTGGCATTGTGGGGAATTCTTGAGAATGTTATGGATTTCAATTGATTCCTTTAGGGTTGCTAGATACTCTAAGGTGGTCATAGATTGGCTGCAAGCTGGAACTCCCTGGAGGTTCCTTCACTTCACTATTGGATGGTCAAGAGTAAGGTTCTTCATTCCTCCTCCTTTGATATATCCTCCATCATGTGTACAAAGAGCAACACTTCATTGTTGATGTTCTGTCAAAGAGAAGGATAACTCTCTATCGTGGTTTTATGTTTTTTGAGCTTCAAATCAATGGAGTTATACAGGAAGTTGGCTCCTTCTGTTTCTGATCCTCTGTTTTGTTTCTTTTTGGGATGCCTTTGCTTCTTCATTTGGTTTATCTTTTTCTCCTTTGTCTTGGCCTTTTGTTTCTTTTTCTCGTGCTGCCAATGTTGGTTCTTAGTGATCTGCTCTCTGCTTCTTTGGTCTGGTGTTGGTTTGATCCAATGATTTTCCTACTTCTCTTGGCGTTTTTTGTCTATAAAGCCATATGTAATTTCTTATTTGATTAATGGAGAATGAAAAAAAAAATTGTCTAAAAAGAGAGAGAAAGTTATATTAAAAAAGTATGTAGAAAGAAACAATGAAATACATGAGATTCAATAAATCCTCTCTCTTTCTTAGGAATGAAAGTCTGAAACACGAATTGATGTAAATTTTTTATTCTAGGAGCAAATGGAATCCTTTAGGATAGGATATTTATTAAATAATAGTCTCCCAAATGTAAGATATGAGTAATCGAATTCAAGATACAATAATAATAATAATAATAATAATAATAATATAATAAAATAAGAAAATAAAGAATATAATAATAATAATAATAATATAATAATGGTCAACCTTTCCAACCAACTAAAGTTAAATTCAGGTGAAGAATTCTAGTGTGTATATAATTCTTTAAATTTTAATATTATATGGTGGATATTGAAATATTTGAAGTTCTTACGTTGGGGGATATTAAATCATATGATCGTTATCGGTTTATATGTGTTAAAATCTTCCAATTTGTCAAATAGTTGTTATTTGAATTGGATGAGGCTTAATAATGGTGCATTTCAATCTGTGCACATGAAACATAGCTTTTGTCTTTGCATTACTCCTCTAAATATATTGTTATTCTGATGGTTTTAACATTATCATTATTTCCTATGCAGAAATGAACATTTGCAAAAACTGAAAAAAGTAATTTTTACTGTGTTTTAAAATTGATTTTGTAAAGACATTTCTAATGTTGTGTTTAAGAAATAGATTGTATGTTTTCTATGCTAGAGGGTGATTGATCCTTTTTGTTTCTTATGTTGTTTATTTAGTGGGTTTAATGATTCTACTCCAAAAGAACTCCTTTAGTACCATAAGATGACTTCCTGATGGTGTCAAAATGAACGCCATTGAAATTTATCAAATAAAAAGAACGCATTTTGGTGCTTGGCTATCCCAGGATATTGGTTCACAATCACCTTCGTCAACGACATCGAAAGAACATAAATTTAGCTGATGGGATTCTTCTTTCTTTATGACAATAATCCATGCCCTTGTTATTCCATAAAACTACTAGTAGCGACTCTCAAGTAGGCTTCTTCGTCTTCTATTGCTTCACATACTTCTTTTAAAACATTAGTCCAAATGTTTCTACATTCATTATGCTAGCAGAAATGTTTGAACATGCATTGGTATTGTTATCATAAAATCAGTATTAAGGGCTGCTACTTAATAAGATCCCATAAAACTGTTTCAGACTAGGCTTTAGACTAAGGTTAGCCTCCTTAGTCAGAGAGGGCTCTCTCACAGATTTTTGATATGCATTAAGGGCAAGAAAAGATGGCTAACTCTTTAAACAGTAAATGAAGTTTAAGCTGGTTGGAACAACAAAATTAGGCTTCACCCATTGGGCTCATGGAGTCATACACTTTTGCAGTAAACAAGTAATTACTCAATCATGGAAACCAAGGCATATAATGTCTCAATTCTCAAAACATTTACCAAGCAGAACCTCAACTCAATAAACATACACAAAAAGTATGAGCACTAGGTGAATTCAGAGTGATTGCATGTTTAATGAACTGTAAAACAAGAAGAATAAAGACCAAACCACATATACTCTGAGCATTTGAAACACAGGATGAATCTTGGGATGAAAAAGTATCATTTCTATTACTGTCAAAGTTCTTTACATAAGCCAATATGAAAACTCTGTTTTTATAAAAATCTCCAACCCTTTTTACATCAGAGTTTCTCCTATATATAGGAAAACAAGATTAAACTACCTTGAGTCTCCTCCTCCAGCATGAGGGGAGCTCGAAAATCTATCATTAACTGCCTTATCTATATTTAAACTAACTTATTAAATACAAAGGTATTGTGCTGTAAATACATAGAGTCCTATTCCTAATGAAACTCTAATTCTATCTCCTCGTATGCATGATTCTTTCTTGAGCTTTGACACCTGTACTATTTCTGTAGTGGCTGAAATACATTGGAGAGATATTCACTGAACGAGCTGCCTTAGATTCTAACTGTGCAGATGACTCATTATCTGATGCAGATATGTGCCCTGTTTTCATGGTCCCTGCCTTCCATCAATCTTTATTTCCAAAAGAACATGCTTTAAGTTGTTTAATGCCTTTGATGACCACGCATAACACCATATGGCTAATAATCTAGATGCTTTGTGAACTGGACAGGTGTTCAACCCAAAATTCTGGTAGCCCTACCAGAACCCTAATATTTCGGTCATAAAGTAACTTTATGAAAACTTTAGCAAAAACCAAAATGTTTCACCTTTTTTCTACAAAACTTACACCTGTCATTCTTTGAATGCTTAGGTAGCCTTATATGGTTTCTTTCCTGCCCTCGAGGCATTCCTTTTCAAAATTTTCTGACCTCAGCATCAATTTCATTGTTTTTTACAAAACAGTCACCTACAGCAGTTTCGTAGCGCGCTACGAAACTGCTGTTCTTTTCAAAAATTACAGTCTTCAATATATTTATGAAATACTTTGTGACTGCTACAGCTTCGTTTTTGACTTCAAAACTCCTAATTTATCTTCCTCTATATGCTGTGCTTACATGCCTCAAAAAACAATGAACTTTAAGAAAATAAACCAAAAACTTGGGGTAACATCTGACCTTAAACATTTGCAATTTTTATTTCGCAGCTAACTTGCCTAACTGAGCTTTTAGTTTTGCAAGCTCTTTTTCCATGGCTGCAATTTCTGATACAGTTTTCTCCAAATTAGCCATTTCTTCCTCAGCTGCCTCCCATCGTTCCTTTGAAGATGAGGTTTTGGTTTCTTTGACAATGGGAACCTTTTTATCCAAATCTTTCTTTTTGACTTCCTTTGCTTTTTATGCTTTAGGTAGCTGCTTTTCCATCTCTTTGGCCTGTCCTCTTGTGTATGGTTTTCTTTTGATTTCCTCTGCCTTCTCTGCTTTAGGAAGTTGTCTAATTTCTTTTGTTGCAGGTACCTTCACAGCTGTCTCATCCTTGTGCAATTTTTCAGCTATTTTTCTTTGCCTCCTGGTGACTGGCCTTCGTGGTTTGACCATAAATTCCTTACCAGATTCTTCAAAACTTAACCTTTTTGAGGCCTTTGATTTTTTGGTGCTTTCAGTTGATGACTGGGTTAGGTCAATAGGCATTGACTCAACCTGCACTGTTTTAGCTTGTTCAAAATCAATTGCCTCCAGCAAATCATTTAGACTAGCCTTTAACATAGGGCTTTCTTCCACCGCTATTGATTTGCCCTTTTCTCTGCTTGGCTGACTTCTGGTTCTGACTCTCGACACTTGTTCAACTCCACTTGGCCCTGGTGCATCTTTTTGGTGCTTGATTTTCTCCTTTGTTGATGACTTAGGTGTCTCCTTTATAACCACAGACTTCTCAGATTTACTCAACTTGGTTTTGGGCTTCTTTTGGTCTTTCACCTCCTTTCTGAGCTCAGCCAGGGTAGGTTCTTCAGTTCTTTTTTCTCTTTCCCTCTCCGGTAATGGAGTGAGGCCTGTCTTGCTTTGAAAGCCGGCTATAAAAATAAAAGACTCCCAATCCCTACCGATTTTTTGCAAACCATCTAACACCAGCAACTTTACTAAACCATGGTGAAACAGGGATGTTTCACAATCATCTTTCTTTAACTGGACTTTGTCACACATTTTACTAAGACTTCTGAACAAGTAGAAAGGGATGTCTATTGATGCTTTACCTTTGAAATGCAACAAGAGTTTGAAATGATAGGAATAAACTTTGGTGTACCTCCCCTCGCATGTTAGGTATTTCTGGATGCATGTAAGGAGCAGAGCATAATGTTCTTTTACATAACTCCTTGGCACAGCTTTGGTGAGGTCCTCATTTACATACTGTTCTTTTAGAAATTCCTTACAGGGAGTCATGTCAAACTTAAAATTTTTGAACCACTCTTGTCCTCCTCTCGGAATTTCAGTGACAATAGAAATGGCTTGTGGAGACACAGGAAATTCTAGCATTGACACCTTAGAATTCAAGCCAGTAAAATTCAATGCAAAGGCTTTCGTTACCTCTGTATGTCCTCCCTTCAACTTTTTGCAAAACCTCCAGCAACCAGCATTTTTAAAGGCTCTTGCTACACCTTCATCTCTGAGTGTAATATCAAGCCCCTCTGGCTCTGTTCTTAGGCACCTTCTGGATCGATGTACTCTTTTCTCCATCTTGCTACGAATGTCTTCACACAGAGAACTAACAGCAGCTACAACTCAGAAACAACCTCAGCTTTGGAGTGCAGGCTCGCTTGCAACGATCCCTTTAAATGAAAACTCGGGCTTCTTTGCATTTTTTCACAAAGAAAAATCTCGTCATACAACAGGCATGTTAAAGCACCATGAATAAACATTATGACACAACCATGCTTCATAAAATCTCTTTAAAATGATTGTCATGTGCATGATCCTAAACCTGATGGTGGAATGATAACCTATCATAACCTGGAGAAGACATCAACTGACAAAATGTGAATGGATCTAATGACTCATCTTCCCAGACTTGACATTTCAAGAAAATGCGCCGCAAAAACCCCGAATCCCTGATTTCGTAGCGCAGACAATTATGAATTGACAAAACGTGCTACGAAATGGCTGGTAAATGATACGCTGCGAAAAGGTGGAAAAATGATTGCGCAGCTAAATTGGCCAATCAGATTGCGCTGCGAAACTATGCAAAATACAAATGACGCAAACAAGACAAGACATGCCTTACACAATAATGATGGAGGGTATCTAACGGTTTTTCACAAGGACTCACATTAATACCTTTTGAAATTGTGATTTCAAAGTGACACACATAGAAACCTATGGACTTAAACAAAAAAATTTTATATGAAATTTTGGACATAGGTGGACTGTGGTTTTAAGTGATAACAGGTATATCGGTAGCCACAGGAAGAGTGGAGTCATAATCATAACTCTAGTTTAACCCAAGGTTATTGGCTTGAGGAATACTCTGTTAAGCTTAGGAGTAAAAAATGTTGTCTATTTTCTTTGTACATTCCCGATCCTTGAGAAAACCCTCGGATGAGCTATCCCTGAGTACGAGGATGAGGAAATGTGAAGGCATTGAATTGGAATGCACCCGCACGTAGAATGGCACCCAACTACACCAATTTAGTTACGAGAAAATGCAGGGTGAACATCCACATGTGAGTATTGGATCACAGCAAAGATGACAAAAATAAAGTACTCTTATTGGTTGGGGTGAAAAATGTCTACTCAACCCAAGCCCAAAGGGAAAATTCATTTCGGTGTAATTATGGATGACATTGATAACTCTGGAGGAGTTTTCTAATAATAAAACTAGTCATTTATGGTTTTTCATTGACTTTGAGCTGAGCTAAAATTATGTCATTGAGGAATGTATAAAAGGAGGGTGTACATGAGATCCATAAACTATTGTGGATATTCCACTAGATAATTCGTTCCCCTACATTGTGAGGAAAGAGCTAAGAGACTACTCGCAACAGGTAGCCAAATTTGACAAGTAGTGAGGGTACATACAAGATATAAAGAAAGAATTAATCCAAAGAAGTAATGCAAATGAATGTACTGACTATATACATATCATCAAACATCTTTCATCCCACTTAGGATGCCTTCCATCGTGCTTGGTTAGTCATAACATCATGTTGGCCACAACCTTCATAGCCTAAATAAACAAGTGGTATTGCTCTTCATCTTCTAAGCTATGTAATAAACAAGTGAAAGAGATCAAGACACATAGAGGAAACACATGGAATGACTTTTAGTTCTTGCAACCATCAATGTCATTGAAGACAAAATGATACGACAATGATAAGAAAACTTTTAAGCTACACTAAGAGGTGTATTTCAAAAGATGTGCTTTGTTTTCCATACCTAGCCTCCAAAGGGTTATGCACCAGATGCAGTCTTCATGCGCTCCTGATATTCTATCATACCTTAGGTTCCTTGGTCTACTTATTTTTCTCCTCATGTCCTTGAGAGTTATCTATCATGTCATCTTTATCTGTGGCCGCTAAGAGACATAATTGTGTAGCTTCAACAGGTAGTGATTGTCGCAGGATGAGGCCCTGAGAGGACACATTTACACATTTTTAGCTAGATGAAAGACACTACTATGGAATGAGGCCCTCAGAAGACACATCTATGCAATTTCGGGATGAAAGGTAGATTGGGTAGTCAAGGGACAAAACTACACAATTTTCTGGAGACAATGGGTTCCGGTTGAGGGAAGGACATTAGAGGAAACCACTGCACAATTTTGAATGCTAAGGTAGGTTGGGATTTTTGTGCATTGCATAGTTCCAATAGGCAAGGGAAAATCTTCAGGGTCACATATGTGAAGTGCGTAATTTAGGAAGGTTGGATGAGGCTAGGTTGATAAGGAAACTAAGAAAATTTGGCTAAGTGTGGGATCAATGAAACTGATGTGAACAATGATAATACTTGACTATGATCACACACTTGAAAACTGAGCTATACAACATAGACCCTCCAGAACATATAAAACATACTTCTCTTAATGCAACAACCTTTGTGGAAACTTACGACAAGTGCGGCTCCGATGATAAAACTTGGGAGGATAAAGGAAACACTTGTGTAAAAGTGTGTGAAATGAGTGTGAAACATGTCTATGTTGCAAGGACAACCCATTCTCATAAATATTTCCCCTTGAAGTAAAAAAAACCTCCTGTTGCATGACAAGCAATAAAGCCCGTGCCTGAAGATGACACATTTTATGTAAAGATAAAATCATGAACAACTCTCAAGATTGAAAAGGGGAGCTTGAGATCATCAACTTAACAATAAGTGACTAAGGAATGATCGATCATAATATCCATAGTAGGATCCAAAATTTAAGCGCAGGCCAAAATTTTGGAGGGTGTTGCATTTGCTACAACAGAGCCTGCACCTTCTTGCTAGCTTCTTGTTTAATGAGTGTCTTCAATTCTACGAACTTGGAGAATGTATCATCTTTTTTCCACATGAAGAAGATCCAACACTTCTGTGAGAAGTCATCAATAAAAGTCACAAGATATTTGTGTCTAACAAAATAGGTTGTCGAGAAAGGTCCATAAACTTCATAGTGGATCCTTTCAAGGATTGCATGTGCTTTGTTGTCCTGATCATGGAATGTGAATTTTATGTACTTCCGAAATGTACATGCTTTGCATACATCCTACTCCTTAAGTGCTCCTTTAGGGACTCTAGTGGTCATTTGTTGTATAGCATTCAAAGTACCATGATGCAAATGGCCAAGTATTTTGTGCCAATGTTCATCGACGTCGCAACTTGCACTTTCTTCGCCTTAGTGCTTAATGCAAGGCAGTCTTCCACATCTACCTTATAAAGGTTCTTCACATGAACCCTAATCTGCTTCACCTATCCCATGAATATGTGTTTCAGGAACTCTTTTCCTTTGTTGAATATCACTTCCCAACCATGATAAATCAACCACTTCGTGAATGGTAGTAGACGGACCCCTAATCCTTTACCTTTACCTTTTTCTACTAGCATCTTGTATTGAAAATTTGAAGAAGAAATATTTATTTTCTCTTAAAAAATTGTCTTAAAATTCCCCTCCATCTAGCAGTGCCGAGTGCAACGATAGACAAGTTATCTCTAATCGTATCAACAGATATGAAAGGGATAGAAGAGGAATTGATTTCTAAGAAATCTTGCTACTGAAAGTTGTCGTGTTCTTCTTAGTCGACTACCCCCACAAAACAAAGAGCCCAACAAATCCTTGTCTTTATATAAGATAATGTGAATGGTAAATAAAATAACAACCTCGGTCAATTTTGCAGCTGTTAGATAATATTGTGTTAAATTGATAGGTTTGTGTCTTAATTGTATTAAATAGGTTTCATCTAAAGTGGCCATTAGCTTAAATATAAAGTTTTGTCTTAAAATATTTTTGTCTCAAACTATTTTTGTCTTAAATATAAAGTTTTGTCTCCAAATATTTTCGTCTTAAATTGTTTTTGGCTTAAATATAAAGTTTTGTCTTAAAATAATTTTGTCTCAAATTATTTTTGTCTTAAACTATTTTTGTCTTAAACATAAAGTTTTGTCTTAAAATATTTTTGCCTCAAATTTTTTTTTTCTTAAAGTTTATATTTAAGACAATTCAATTGATAATAAATTTTCATGTAGAATAACTAAATAAAAAGTTATTTTTTAAGGCAAAAGATTTCCTTTGTCTTAAAATAATTTCTTAAAAGTACCCTTGGTGTAGTAGTGTTGGTTGTTGTTTCAAATGCTGTAGTTTTTGAGTGATCGCAAAATTAAAGATGGCATCGTAAGCAGATCCACTACCTGCTACAACCTCCACGAGTCCTTCATCATATGTGGTAAATTTTGTAGCATTATACACTAGGGTTTCATTGTTACGGTTTTCTTTGTTTCAGTCTTCAGAAATGTTGCGAAACTTCAAGCCTTCCTTGGATGCTGGCAAGACATTTGTGGAGCCTCCAGTCGATATACCGTTGTTTGTCGTTTCAAGTAGAGTGGGTTGTCTTTGGATGACTACAGAATGTGTTAGAGAAATATCAGTGTGGCTGGAGGGATTGTCCGCAACAAAATTATATTGTCCTGATGTTTGTATTTGGTTATTGGTTTTCGCTATCAACAGATCTTCTATGTTTGTTTGAGTTTTAATAGCTAGATTGATAGTGGGATGGCTTGGGTTGTTGCTATGTATATAATTGAAGACTATAGAATTACACTTAGGTAATTCTCAGTCCCTAATTCTCTAGTCTTGAATTCTGTACATAATAACAGCCCAAACCATCCCACTTTCAATCTGGTTATTAAAAATCAAACCAACACAGAAGGTTTGCTGAAAGTGAAAACCAATAACCAAATCCAGACATCGAGACAATATAATTCTATTACGAACAATCCCTCCAGCCAAACTAATATTGCTCCAACACATTCTGCAGTCAACTAAAAATAGCCCACGCTACTTGAAACAAAAAACTACGGTATATCGACTGGAGGCTCCACGAATGCCTTGCCAGCAACCAAGGAAGGTTTGAAGGTTTGCAACATTACTGAAGGCCGAAACAAAGATAACCATAACAAAGAAACCCTAACATTAATGCTACATTGTTAACCACAAGCTAATGAAGGACTTGCATAGGTTGTAGTAGGTAGTGCATCTCGTTATGATGCCATCCTAAATTATGTGGTCACTAAGAAACCTACAGTGTTTGAAGCAACAATCAACAACATATCTGCTGAAGACTCTATTCACAATATTCATGAAGGTCGTAACAATGAAAGCCTCAACAACATGACCCTAACAGGTAATGTTATAGCATTAGTGATCCCGATTTAAACAGGAACGCAACAAATTACAGAGATAACCATATACACAAAGATGCAGTGGAAATAATACTTCATTTCATTAATGGAAAATATTGAAACATGCTTACAATCAGAAATGGAAATAAACTAGCTAGGGCGATGGTAGCTTATCTCTGAGAAGAGATGTGCTGGCTACCTGCCTCTGAACTGTGTTTAAATGAGGCTCCAAGGCCTATTTATTGTTGAGAAACAATGAAAAACCCTTAACATTCCAAAACCTAACCCTAGGAGATGAAACGCCAAACTGTGGGCCCTGTTTGGGGGTAAGTTAGTACATCAACTTCTCGGGGTCATAACTTTAGCATATGATCTCCGTTTTACGCGTACAGTAGCTCATTAGAAAGATCTATTCGAGCACTATCATTGTTGGAATGGGAAACATTGGTCTATTCCATGGACCCCTATTGCCCCCAGATTCCCCAAAAAACGTCGTTTAGGGCGTCAAAACGGCTCCGGAAGTTCAAGACTCGAAAAACTACTAAAAATAGTAAGTTGTGCTACAATTAAGGAAACTGAAAATGCTGAGAAAGACAATGGTGGGGGTCCAGGTGGACTTGGCAGGTGGCCACCAATATCCACCTGGATCATTCCTCTCCCCTTAGGAAGCAATGGTCCCCATTGCGTTGAGCTCCTCCATGAGATGAGGAAACTTTTGCTAAACCTGTTCCCTGGTGAACCACTTGCCCTACTGAAGGAGTTGGCCTGCCTTGACAACTCGATACAGTTGGATATTCTGTTGGCGAGTGTTCTTGATCTATGTGTCCATGATCCGATCAGTTGCAGCTTGTTCCATGCAATTTGGATTTAATTCTGTGGGTTGGAGCTGTTTTGCAATGTCGGATGTGTCTAGCAATGGTGGAAGGTATGGCCGAAGGCAGTCCACATTGAACACTGGGTGTAGGCCAAGGAATGGGGGAATGCTGCGCTCAAATGCATTGTCTCCCATAGCCTTAGTAATGGTGTAAGGACCATATCGGAGTGGTCTCAATTTCCGATAGGCTCCAGTAAGGCGTTCCTTTTGCAAATGCAACCAGACTTTGTCGCCCACCTGAAACTTGTGTGGCACCCGATGTTGGTCATGTCGCTGCTTGTACTTGGCATTTGATTTCTCAAGAATGTCATCGACTTGCTGGCGAATATGTTGGATGCGCTCAATGAAGCTGGTGGCCTTATCTATTTCGGATTGGACATGAGCTGAATTCATGTGAGTAGCTGCAAGTGGCATGGCCACATCAATGGGGCATAGTGGCTGGAATCCCAACCCCACCTGAAAAGGGCTATGGCCAGTGGAGCTGTGAAGAGCTCCGTTGTAGCTGTGCTGAACATAGGGGAGGCTCTCGTCCCATGTGCGTGGATGCTTTGAGTTATACATGCGAAGAATGTGCACAATCATCCTATTGACAACCTCTGTCTGGCCATCAGTTTGAGGATGGAAGGCTGTGGACTTCGTGAGTTTGGTGTCCAGCATTGACCAGAGACTGGACCAAAATGTGCTGAGAAACCGACTGTCCCGATCTGAGATGATAGACTGTGGGATCCCCAAGTGCACCCACACTCGTTCAAAGAAGAGTTTAGCAGTGGCTTCTGCTGTGATATTCTTCTTGCAGGCCATCATAATGGCCATCCTCTAGAACCTGTCGACGACCACAAAAACACAGTCATTTCCATGCTTAGTGGAAGGAAGGCCTGACATGTAATCCATGGAGATGGATTCCCAAGGTCAACTAGGGGTAGGCAACGGGGTATATAGGCCGTGCTTCTTAATGGCCAGTTTGGCAATAGCACAGGTAGTACTTGATCGGATGTACTTCCCAACATCCTGTCGAAGATTCGGCCAATAGAAATAGTTTTGCAGTACTGCCACTGTTTTTTCAACCCCGAAATGCCCAGCAGCCCGACTGTAGTGTGCTTCCCAAATCATGTTGGCACGCTCACTTGAAGGAACACAAAGGTGACCGAGGTGGCATAATAGGGCATCCTGGAGGTGAAAATCTGCAACCTGCCGAACCTCCAAGAGTGTCTTGTATGTGTGGCCGAATTCTGGGTTGGTTTTGTAGAGAAGTGGCCAATCAGATGTCTCATGCCCGCAAGAGTTGAGCACGGTGGTTAGCGCCATCATCGGTGGTCGACTGAGGCAATCTGCAACATTATTGGTGTTTCCATTTTTATACTTGATATTCAAGTGAAACTGTTGCAGGTATGTAGACCACTTCTGATGACGATCATTCTGCAATTTCCCTTGGGTCTATATGAACTGTAGAGGTCGGTGGTCTGTGTGGATGACCGTTTCCTTCCCCAAAATGTAATGCTTCCATTGTCGACGGGCCTGTACAATGGAATACATCTCTTTATCATAAGTGGGGTACTTCCGAACTGTGTCTGAAAGTGTTTCACTGTGATATGCCATTGGATGTCCATGTTGAGTAAGCACTGCCCCAATAGCATAATCAGAGGCATCGGTCTTGACCTCAAATGGTTGTTGTAAATCTGGTAACGCGAGCACTGGTGCCATGCGGAGGCGATCCTTCAACTCCCTGAATGCCTTCTATTGAGGTTCAGACCAAAAGAATTTTTCTTTCGCCCCGCCCTTGGTGACTTGACTCAAGGGCTAAGAAATATGAGAAAACCCCAACACAAACCTGCAATAGAAGTTGGCAAGACCTAGAAAGCTGCGGAGCTCTCTTAGAGTGGTTGGAGAGGGCCAATCCCGAATGACTTGGACCTTGGCTGGATCGACATGCACCCCCTGTTCATTAATGATGTATTCCAGATACTGAACCTCGGCCATGCCAAAAGTGCATTTCTCCAAATTAGCACATAGCTTGTGTTGCCGCAGTGTTTGGAGAACCTGTCGGATGTGGTGAAGGTGCTCTTCCCAACTCTGGCTAAAGATCAGAATGTCATCCAAGTATACTACTACAAAGGAGTTTTTGAATGGCCGCAAGATGTCATCCATTAGCCTCATAAAGGTTGCAGGAGCATTCGTCAATCCGAAAGGCATGACCAACCATTCGAAGAGGCCCTCCTTGGATTTGAAGGCAGTC